>JAIPRL010000265.1:106408-118691 GCA_025469235.1 Pemphigus obesinymphae | reverse complement strand
TTTAAATCCATCTGGTAGAAACACAGTTTAACAACTCACCTTTAATTTTTCCAAGATATGTTTTTTGTCTAAACTTATCCAGAAACCTACAATTATGGAAATGCGTGAGCATGTTTATTAGAAAATACTGTGATTACATAGCAATGAAAAGTAGTATGGGTATGAGGATATTTTTAGATTAATTTTAAAATGTATTTAAATATTTTTAAATTGTTAGACTTTTATTTTTCCTAAAATTACTTAAAAATTGCCTATACTGAACTCCTTAAAAAACGGCCGGTGTCAAAGCCCCTTAAGAGAATGTCAGCGCGTCGGTTTTAAGGAGTTCTATATAGGCAATTTTTAGGAAGTTTTTGAGTAATGAAAATTGAATAATTGTATACAGTATATAAATATGTATACTGTATAAAATTATACAGTTAATAAAATATGAAAACTTAAATTAAGATCGAGCATATAGAGTTTTTGTTCGATAAGTACATTTAAACATCTAAAATTTGTGTTTGAAAAACGTCAAATTTCCAAATTTTCGAATTTAAAAAAAAATTTGAAAAAACTATTTTAACTAAAAACTCTATGTTTGTCCATAGTAAATATTTTCATCTGTCGTATTCTATTTAAATTTTGAATCTACGATAATTAGGAGAAAAGTTGTACTTAGAAAGCAAGAGCGTGTTTTAATTCCGTTAAAATGCATGTATAGTGTCCTTTTAAATACATTTAAAAGTAGCCCTATGTCAGTAACATATTTTATTGTTGCGTATTAATATATAATTATTAAAAACAAGACAAAATATACTTCGAAAGATGCGCGTTTCTCGAGAACTGAGTCGTGTTAATGTTGTATAGCCTCTATACAAATTTATACACCGTTAAATAATAATCTAAATTGTATTTGGATGAGATACATTTATTAGTAGAAGTCAAATTATTATAAGCCTTTGTGTTTTCCGATATTTTCCATTTTCAAAAGTCTTATAATTTAACTATAATAATAACATTATCGAAAATCAACAATGCAAAAATTTTAATAATCTTATGATCTCGAATTTTCTATAGAAATCAACAATCGTTATACACTAACACAATTTAATTTCCAATAAACGTATGTATATCTTCCGAACCGTGTTTCACATGCGGAAAAATAGTGATAAGTATAACATCCTCTTAATCTGTGGAAAATATATTCTTTATAAATTATATTATAACTAATGCAACTACATAAAAAAAATATGTTGATTATTTTTAAACCACATTCTTTCCAAAATTGTGTTATGTAAATTGTATAAAATAATTAGATTTCCATGTCATGTGTTGATCTTTAAATACAAAATAAACGCCAAAAAAGTGTTTATAAAATAACAAAAAACGTACTTAAATGCTAAAATTAGAAGTAAGTCGAACTCAAAATGTAGATATCAAATCGTACAATTAAATTTAAATTCAAACTCGAACCAAACTGTTTAATTAATGGCAAATAAGCAAAAAAAAAAATAGTCAATAGATCGAGTAACGAGTTCATCATTTTACTATTTAAGTTCGATATTCGAACTCAAAGATCAGTTAGATTTTTCAAACAGTTCGACCTATCGCTATAGCTAAAATATATTCTAACTAACAAAAACTATAATAAACAATGCAAGAATATGCAATTTCTAAGTCTCTAAGACTACTTATAAATAACCTTCAACTCTCAAGACTTCATATATAGCTATAAAAGTATTATTACGGAGAAAAATAAGAAATATGTATTAATATAAATACATTATACCTTATATCTACTTATTATAATAATAATGTCATATAAAAAAAGATATATACATAATATAAAAAATGTAATGATTAAAAATTATCTTTACTTTCTTTGTGCACATTTACATAATTAAATTTATCAACCTAAGAATTTAGGACATTAAATTAAAATTGCAAATAATTATTTTAAAAATAAAATGTATTTAAAATTATAATAATATTGTAATTTTTGAAAAATAAAAAAAAAACAGTTTGCTAGTTTGATAAACACTAATTAGGTATTTATTATTTATAATATAATATCCGCATACTTATAATTTGCTTGTGTATTTAGTCAATTAGATAACCCAAGTATCTAATTAATCATGAACTTATAATTTGAACATATTAATGATGTTTTTATCGTTTCACTTAATATTTTAGTTTTACCAAAAATTATTATTGCAGGATGTCCCTATATTATCCTTAGGCACATTCTTGGCTCCTATTCTAAACCACTCCCAAAAATTGTTAGACCATTATACAAAATATACCGATAAAATCCATTATAAAATCTATTAGAATACAATACGAATCTTTTAAAAGCCTTTGAAATCCTGTATTTCATATAGTGGTAATTGCCAAGCTATAGAAAGACAAATACTCGTCTTATAATATAATATGTTATACTTGTGTAAAAATACAATGATGAAAACCAATTCTAAAAACCACATGTAACGCCACAAAACTACAGTAATAGCGCTGTATATATATATATATATATATATACAGAAACTGAAGTTTTGACCACGTTTAGTGCTAATCTTATATTATTATATTATTAATGTTTGTATTATATATTTATATCGTCTAATTTATAATTTAATTGATTTTTTTTTACTTTAGATTTCTTATTACATATTATGCTGTTCAGGCTGCTAACAACATGGTCACATCAAATAGTAACGTTCATTACTGTATGTGCGATCTTCACAGCAGGTAACAACAACTTATATATTTATATAAATATTTTATTTGGATTATTTTAATAATAAAAATAAAACATACTTTGGTAAAAGAGACTATTTAAAAATAACAAATAGAGTGGAAAATAATGTATACATTTAACATCGCATTACATTTTAAAATAAAAAAATATCATTATTTTTTTAATAAATATAAATAAAAAATAAATGAATATTTACACTGTGTAGTGTGTGTTATTTAAAATTTAAATATAATAAATTAATTTTATATTAATACTTATAACGAACGAGGAAATAAAAATATAATGAAGTAGACCACATCCAACTATTTATAATTGGTGAAATTATTTTTTAATGATTTTATATTGGTTTTATTTTTCGAATTTTTGAACAGTATTATTAAAAGAAATGTTTCAATTATTACTATTATATATATTACTATCTGTGTTTTTGAATGGTACATATAAATATTAAATACTAAATTCATGTTTTAAATCATTATAATAAATTATGAATTATGATCATTGCACATTTTAAACGTATTGGCTATTTAATATTTTTTACGAAATGTTATTGCATATGAATCAAAAAAATGTAATTTAAAATACAATCTAAGCCCAATTTCTAATCCAAAGATAATGCATTATTTTATGATATTAGTATGATAATACTACATTAAATTTTTTCCAAAAAAAAAAATGCACTTTTGTAAAACAAATAGCTCTCTAGTTTCCACTCACAATCGAATAACATACAAATTATTATGTACTTATACAGTTAAACCTATCATGTTCCATTACTTTCACAAAAAAAAATTATAAATGTCCTATATACTCGTATCTGCTCAATAGAATACATAATTATGAATTGACATAAAATATACGAGTATTCGTATATAGCTATTCCTTAAGTGGCAACGTATATCTATCGAACTAAATTTAATATAAATAATGAATATAAAATATCATACCTTTAGTCATATTTATAACTATAAGGTCTCTAATTGAAACTTGAAAACTTGAATACTTAATGACAGCTAAAATTAATTATTGAATTGTATAAATATCTTATCGTTTATTATTTTTGCCATAAAATTATTAAAAATACCTATACCTATAGGTACTTACATAAAAAATTAAGTTATATCCATTAGCATAATTAAATACTGGAAAAAATTATTGATCATTTTTACTACGAAAAATAAAACTAATACAATACATTAATATATCAATGTAAAATCAATATATTCTTTGCTATGCGCTCAGAATCTAAAATACAACTTTTTTAAAGTACATATTTTTTCTATAAAAGTAAAAATATATATCTATATATGCTTCAAAAACAACATAGCTACTATATATTATAATACCTACATTATAATAATTAGGTTTAATCATTTTTTCCATAATCAGTCAACTTGTAAAACAAATAATTAATAATTGTCTATAGTATAAATGTAATATTATTCTAAAATATAATTTAAATTTTAAATTTTAAATAAAATTGTATATGGATTAATATTACATCCTAAATCAATGTTATGATCCCAAAAATAATTGTCCATCTCATGAACTGGATATTCAATGTTTATATTATACACCTATTTTATTTTTTTAATTTCTCAATCCAGATGATTTTCAGTGTATAATTATACCTATAATTTGTTTTATTTATATTTACCTATGAACCAATAATTCAAACTTTTAAATTTTAAATTGTTTTTACTTTAAGTTTTATTATATTTATTTCTAACAATGTGTATTCATAACCTTAAAATATAAAAGTTTCAAAATAGTTAAGTGTACTTATATAATTATTATATTTTAACATGATCAAAAACACAAATAACTTTAAATTTAACACAAGTTTATAAAATAAAATAACATAATTCATTATTAAAATGATTCTCTTTACAATTAATATATTTTCTAGTGCACCCAATAGAAATTAAAAAAATTTTAAACGATACATATTTTACTATATGCTAATTTTAGATATTTATTCACAATAAAAAAAAATGTTTATTTTTTATTCATATATTGATATGAAAGTTGAAAGAATTTTAGGCTTTAAACTTGAGCACTTGTGACTGTTATACTATAAATTATTATTATAAAACCTAAAAAATTAAATAATGTCATCAATCATGATATAATATTATAATTTTGTATTAATATTAATTAATTTATTTTTTAGGAGTTCCGATAGAAAAACCAAAATCAACAGCACCACAATGGACCACTCACAATATGTCTGTATGGGAAGACATAATATTACTAAGCTCCGATTCCGATCATCATCCACTACTAACAATCAACAAAACTGGTGTCTACACTGCCCCAGACATAGAAAAAATGGAAAACGAGACTTTAAACCAATTCCAAATTTTAAAAGTAATATTTATATTCAAAATAGGTTATTGTATTAAATTATATTATATTTTGATAAATTTGAATTTAGAGGACACCGAATGGGAATCCGTATAGACTATTTATAAAAATTTTTAATTAATTTAAAATCTAACAATAAAATATGTTTAAATATATCATAAAAGTAATTTAAATGTGGTCTCATTATTTACTACCACTGTTTATTTTTGTAAAACCACGACGATAATTCAAAAACATTTTTAAAAAAAAACAAAAAAAAAGGGATTTAAAAATGGCTTATAGTCATAACGCTTATTAGAAGTTAGTAAATCAATAAAATACAACATTTTGGAGAAATGGAATTGTGTGTTACTTTTGTAATATCGCTCAAAAACTTTATTTTTTTACTTTTGTTTACTTATTTAACTTTTTTGATAAATATTAATGAGTTCGTCACTAAAATAATGTCGGTCATCTATTTCATAACATATTTTTTAACTACTTCAAAAGGTCTTTTCATTCATTTTTACTACAGAAAGTCATTGGTGTGTGGCATTCTCTATTAAATAATGGTTTTATAAAAGTTTAATAACTGAAAACTAATACCATTGATTATAATTTATAATAATATTGTAATCAATGCTAATACAATAATATCTAGAGTCTAAATATTAAACTATTTAATTATTGAAATATATAACAAATTTTTTTTTAACAAAACTTAAATGTAATTATTTATTAATTAATATTTAAATAAATTAGTATTAGTATATATCTAAGTATTAAACATGAAAACCGAATCGAAGTAGTTTTTAGACATTATCTTTGACACAAAGTAAAAGTTAATTTCTTAATTTCTCTCATTACATGTTATGTAGGTATATTATTAACTATTATAAATTTTAATAATTTTTTTTATACATTATTTAGACAAACTATACTAGATATTTATACAACACCAACGGTACAATCAGTAAAGAAGACAGTCGAGCTTCTCGGGCTGCATTACCTCGATTCGTGGACAAAGCATTACAATTGCTTAATTTAAATCAAGTGGTGGGCGAGGTGGAGACTAGTGTCATGTCTAAAATGTCGTGTACCGCTTGTAAAGCTGGCGCTGGTCTGCTACAGCACTACATAAAAAACGGCAAAACGCGCGATGACATTGTGAAAATCACCTATCAGTTTTGCACAAGTTTCAAGTTACAGACACCACGAGTCTGTGAGGGTATTACCGAAATGTTTAGTGTAAGTCAATTTTAATCTAGACTATATAGATTTAAATTTTATAGTAATCATATTAGTAAACTAAAACATTATATTTTAGTGCAAATCAGGCCCGGATTATGAAATTTCGCGGCCCAGGGGCCATTTTTAATGAGACTCCATTATAGGTATAAAAAAAAACTTGTAGATAATTTTAGGTAGGTATATTTATTTTCATTTTGAAATTTGAACCTGCCTCTCTTACATTAGGCGTATTTTACTAGCGCATTAAAAAAAAAAAATATCCTCCAAAAGTTATAAAACATTTAACATAACATATCTATATACTTCTTTCCTGATACATGATATAGTTTTGATAGTACAAAGTACAATATTATAAAGAACATGTTAGTAAAAAACACCTTGTGTACAAGATACAATTGGAAATCTATTGTTTATTTTTAGAGCTTAGTCGTGTCCATACACCTCAAAATACTTATAATATATTATATATCTATAAAATATTTATGCGTAGATTAGAAATCATTTTCTTTGCTTTTTCTCGCTAAAAAAATGCAAGTCGTCAGTCAAAAAGTCACAAAGACCGTTAAAAATTCTATCGTGTGAAGTGATTTCGTAAAATTCAATTTCTGAGTTAGGTATTAACTTGACAGTTAACACAGTCTAATAATTCATTTTTAGAAAGCTGAGAATATTCTTTAACACGGCTAAATATTTAACTTATTTAGTAAACTATTTTAAAATTAAATTAATTATTTGATTTATTAGACAAAATTATTTTTTAAAAAATCGGGTTTTTAGCCGCACTATAGAATGTTCTCATATTATTTCTATTTATAAAAATATTACACGATTATAGAAATATAATTATCATATCTATAATATGTTTGCTACACTGACCGACTTAATCTATAAACCTTAAACGTTATTTACTGTTCATAAATAATAATAAATAATATTAGGATTTAAATCATTAGAAAATCATTAATGACTTTTAGATTTTAACATGTGGTAACACTAATTTGGGGGCTCGATAGTAACTATCGAATTCGATTTCTTTTCGATAAGCATTGAGTGCATAATCTGGTTTCATTTAATCTGTGCTATAACTACAATTTTTCTCTTTGTAATCGCAGAGTCGAAATGTATACAAAATATGAAAGATGAGATATTCTCATATTACTATGCCGTAGCGTGGAATTTTTTTTTTCAATATGTTTATTTTAAAAATTACATTTTAACATTTTTAAAAAAATAGTAAATAAATAAACTCCACTCTACGACAGAGTAAATACTCATATCTTTCATATTTTTCATACATTTTGACTCTGCTATTACTAAAAGAGAAGTTGTAGTTATAGAGAGTGAACGTATTTTAATACCACTAAAAATTGCTAAATTACCTCTTCAAAGTACCATCTAAAAATAATAATTTAAGCTCTCTAAAACTCCTGCTCAACTCCATCTACCCGAAAAAATATATACTCATACATCATTATAAAACCAATACACTCATCACATCGTTCAGAATCCAATATAAATATTAAATATATAGAACAACAGCTATGTATGTAGGACACCACAATCTAGATAATGTCGTTATGAATAATTTTATTTTTTTTTTTGATTTATAAATTGTTCGCAAATTAATAAAAATAATAAATGCAATGTGAGCTTTTCATTTAAAATATGTATCATCGACGTCCATAATATAGAGCAGGTTCAAACACTTTTTATTAAATAATAAAATTAGGAAATCCCCACCCTGTGAGCGTGCTAAATTCCCGATTTCTCAGTGGCGGCTCGTGTGCAAGGGTGATGAGATGATCGTCCCCTTCTAAAATTGTAGCAAATTACTTATTAACAAGTTAGATATTGTTTTAAATATTAACAATTATTTATATTCACATTGTACTGCATTTTCAAAATATTATTATTGAAAGTAGAAATTGTTTTCCATTGTTATGAAAACACTATAAGGTAATTTAAAAAGATTAAAAAATTTAATTCTTTACTCCTTTAAACATTTTAAAGGAGTTTAAAAATATATGTAGGTAATAGCACGGTTGATATGGGTGCCTATTATTCATCTACGCGGTTATCGAGTATTGAACAGCGTTCGGCCCTGGGGCGACGTTGACAATCGCATAAGAGGGGGAATTCGGTAATAATGCGGCCGCCGGAGCGATACAAATAATCGCCCGTCATGCATGTAGTCTGCCGAACGATATGGAATAAGTTAACGAGTATATTATACTGTGTGTTCGTGACGTGTGCATATTTCTATATTTCTTTATTATTTATTGAATTTATTCTTTTATATTATTATATTATACTAGATAAAAGTTCAGTATCATATTAACAGAAAATTTAAATAAAACAACTTGGAAGACCTGTTTACTGAAACGAAAGATAGACGCTTAAATTTTGAGTATAAAACGTATAAGTTTTATTATTTTGTCATTTTCGTGTTTTGTAAGACGTATTCATATATTTGTTTTTCTATATGGTATTAATTTTGGTTTAATAAATATCTTTTAAATTGGTACCAACATAATTATTATTGTATTTTATACTTTTCAAAAACGAATAATTTTTAATCGTCCTCCGAAAAGTCCACGAGCCACCACTACGGTTTCTAAACGTATTTTAAACAATTAATCTAAAAATATAAAATAAAATGAATAATATCTAGCTACCTAGTAACCAAATCAACAATCGCAACTACAGACAAACGGATGGACATAACAGGGATATAAAGTGTCTACATTTATATATAGAAACCTAAAATTATAAACACTTAAATTAATTTTAAAACTATCTAATAATAATATGTTTCTGAAACTAAAAATAGGGGTAGCCATTAATGATTAAAAGTTATAATTTAATTAGGGTACATCATAAAAAATGAAAATGATGACTACTAAATTATTCATGAACATCATAGGTAGTGAAATTAAATTTCTATAAATGAACTTTTCTAATAAAAAATTTATACTTTTCCAAATAATAAATTTAGAGAAAGTTAGAACTATTGATTTACTTGTATTTTGACTGAAAACTTAATACCTACATAATATATTACCTAGATATATTATATTGGAAAAAATTATAAAATTATACATATAATTAACTAAATGGTAATACTAAATTGTGTATAATCCAATTATTATTACCATTAATTCCAAATTGAGTGTTTACTTCCTATTTAAATTTAAAAGTAGTATTTAAATACTACTTAATAGTATGGTTTAATAGTATTCATGTACTCACCAACTTGAAAAAAAATATGTGATTCTCAAGCATAGATGTAAATTATGGGTTATATCTATAATCTATATTCTATAATATAGTTTATGCCTTAGGTATATATAAGTATATATATAATACATATATAATAATAATTCACATAATATATATTATATTATCAATTGTTTTGTATATTATCTATATAATGAAAATTATAAAATAAAATATGTACAAAGCTGATACAAAATTAGAAACTGTATACATACCTAGCAAAGTTTTAACACTTTTTCAGAGGGTTCAAGTTTATTAATTTCCCCAACTAAAATACAGTTCACCAACCCTTTCATAAATTGCAATTATGTAATTTTTTCAAAAAAGTTCGTTTTTTACCCTGAATTTAAAAGTGTTTAAAAAGTATTTGTAAAGAAGTACATAGTATTAAATAGTTTGAAAAATGCATTCCTCATTATAATATTTCATGTATTTTTTTACGGTTTCAGGGTGAAGTAGTTTACGTTCTACAGAGAGTAAACATCGGGCCAGAAGAAATCTGCAGTTTCGTAATCGGTGACGCCTGTGGAGACGTATACAACCCGACACACGAATGGGATGTAATCTTCCCTCCTGTTCCTAAACCCACTCCAACCGAAGTCAAAATATTAAAAGTAATATCTAGTGAATATTTAATTTAGTTATGTGGTAAAAATCAAATTAATAATCAATAATATTGTCAGTAATTCGCTATGTTTAGCAAAGTATTAAAAAACAGAAAACATTCCAGGAACCAGTCCCTCAGTTCAAAGTTCTTCATCTGTCCGACACTCATTTCGATCCTTATTACGAAGAGGGGACAAATGCCGAATGCAACGAACCTTTATGCTGTCGTTTGACCAACGGTCCAGCAGCCAGTCCTCAGAGTCGAGCGGGAAGATGGGGAGACTATAGAAAGTGCGACACTCCCAAACGCACTATCGACAATATGCTTCAACATATCGTGGTCACACATACTGTAAATTACTTAAGAATATACGAATTGGAAAAATTATTAATTAAAAATGATTCGTTTTAATTTGAAGGATATCGATTACATCATATGGACAGGTGATCTGCCAGCGCACGATATTTGGAATCAGACAAAAGAGGAAAACTTAAGTATATTAAAGGAAACTGTGGCGCAGTTACTCAATATGTTTCCGGGGATCCCCATATTCCCAGCACTCGGGAATCATGAAGCTGTTCCAGTGAATAGGTATACTTACCTGTTTTACATAATATAAGTATTAATTCAGTGCGCTTAAATGGAAAAGGGACGCTGGGAGACGAAGCTCCACTACATTTTTCTAATATTTTCAGAACATCCTAATTAATTATTTTTATTCAAACGAATTAAGGCCAGTTTTGAAAAACATTTTTGAACATCAACGCTGGTATTATCTAATTTTATCCTAGTGATATTTTCTAAAAATCATAACCAATGATAATACTTATAGATGTTTAAATTGTAACATGACAATATTTTAAATCATTACTAAAAGTTTTAACATTAAATACCTACTGATAAGTTATGTCTAATAAATATTTATAATAATGTCACAGCTTTTATTTTTTATTTTACCAATAAATTAATGATATTTAATAAATCAAATATTTTTCCTTTCAAAAATCTAAAATAAGATACAATCTATACTGAAAGTACATTTTTATTTTTTTATTATTAATGGAAAATATGGTAAGGAGTACGGTATAAGTTAAATAAACGTTCCGAGAGCACTGCACCCTTCTTCTATTTTTCCCATTCGAGCATTGGGCATTACTGTAGTATTTGTTATAAGTATAATATTGAAACTAATCGAAATTTCAGTTTTCCCCCTTCGTCGTTAATACACAAATCCGAGTATTCCATCGACTGGTTGTACAGCGAATTGGACACGCAGTGGCGACGATGGTTACCGGGTTCCGTCAGCAGAACCATCAAGCGCGGAGCGTTCTACAGTGTATTAGTCCGTCCAGGATTCCGCATAATTTCACTGAACATGAACTACTGTAACAACAAAAATTGGTGGCTGCTGATGAATAGTACCGATCCAGTAAAGGAACTCCAATGGTTCATTTACGAGTTGCAAAATGCCGAATTTAACGGAGAAAAAGTCCACATCTTGGGGCACATACCACCGGGACATCCGGACTGTTTAAAAGTCTGGAGTCGAAACTATTATGCTATAATCTCTAGGTGAGTCAGTATTTTTGATACATTATGTAAAGCAGTGGTGCCGTGAAGGACCTTTTTGAAACATGTGCCTCGCATTCACGTTAAAAATATATCGATTTTTTAAGAGGGGAGGGTTATAAATTGTATATTGCGTCTTGATAATATATATATATATAGTGCTCCGCGTCACTGATATAAAGTAAATAATTACCAGAGCTTGCATAAATTGATGCATTTTACATACAGGGTGCGGCCGAGATATCTACCACATTTTAAAATGCTGTAGCGCCATCTGTGTTCAACCTAGAGAAATAATCTTAGTCTCTTTGGAAAGATAAAGAAAGAAGGTTTTATTCAACGTAGTAACAAGCCAGCATGGGTGACTGGACGGTGCAACAACGCGCGTTTGCCGTAGAACGATTTTTTCGTAATAACGATTCGTATACACATACTGTGCGCGATTTCCGAAGAGAGTTCAAATTAAAGCCTAAAACTCCCGTTTTTACGATTAA
>JAIPRL010000265.1:69018-106308 GCA_025469235.1 Pemphigus obesinymphae | reverse complement strand
GTATGCGCAATTGTTGTGAAAATCATGGTCATCATTTAAATGACGTTATATTTAAAACTACCAAGTTAACACAATAAATGATTATATCAAAAAAAACCTTCTTTCTTTTTCTTTCCAACGAGACTAATATTATTTCTCTAGGTTGAACACAGATGGCGCTACAGCATTTTAAAATGTGGTAGATATCTCGGCCGCACCCGTTATTATAAAATCTGCCGTGTTTCAATATTATATTGCGTAGAAATACATTTTTATAAAATGTTATTGAAATATTACTTTCGCATTTCTCGTTTCTATCGATTTGGAAATATCGTAAAAAAACGAAACAATAAAAATCAATTATAAAGTACATATTATCCAGCTCCTCCCTACGTAGGCTGTTTTACAATATATATTATATATATACATTTTATAAGATCCATAATCAACTTTTTATAATTTTTTAAATAACTATGAATCTTAAAAAATGAATATACCTACTCGTATATAGATTACGTTGATATTCATCATTTACTTTTTGTTTAGTATTTCTACAAGGTATATAAGTTGACAAAAATGAAAAATTCTAATGCAATAAAGCTTTAATGAATAATAAATAATAATTTTTTTCAATATAGATACGAAAGCACAATAACAGCTCAATTTTTCGGTCATACACATTTTGACGAATTTGAACTGTTCTACGACACACAAGACCTCGGTAGACCAGTAAGCATAGCTTACGTCGGTCCATCAGTCACCCCATACTATGATCTAAATCCAGGATACAGAATATATTATGTGGATGGCGATAGAGAACATTCAACCAGAGTAATATTATTTAAACCATCTACATGGCTACATATACCTAACCTAAAAAAATATTAATATAATATTTAACCTATTCAATGTATCTGCAGGCCGTTCTAGATCACGAAACGTGGGTAATGAATTTAAAAGAAGCCAATTTATATGACTACCCTATCTGGCAAAAATTGTATTCTACACGAGCTGCTTACAACCTGCCATCACTGAGGCCCGAAGACTGGGATGCATTTGTCAACAATTTGGCCGAAGATCAAACGACATTTGATCAATATTATAAGTAAAATAGCCCGTTATAAATAGCCGTTACTCCCAAATGAGATTATAAATATATGAAAAATAAAATAATATTTGTAAACTCTAAATAAGTAGAACATAAAATTAACGAAGACAAATTTTCCGGATGATAATTTATCGGACATTTTTTTAAATAATAACCCGGAAAAAAATATAAAATATTAAAATTCTAAAATCTCTGACGATAAAATAACTGAATATTTAAATTAAATTAATAATAATTGGAACATGGAAGTATAAAATATAGAAAAAAAGTGTTGAAAACAATAAATATATCAGATATTACGAGATACCTAATAATAATTATTATCGTCTTAATAATTATTAGCATTCCAAGTAGTTTTAACCATTCCATTTTGTCTTTTTCGTCTTAATGGTTTTCAATTATTCGATGTAAAATTTAAATTATATTCCAAAACGTATGTATTTTTCCATTCGATTATTTGTATAAAATTCTATTTCCAAAGATTATATATACCTATATACAATGGTAGATATCCAATGAGTAATTAAATAGCGTCCCGTCCAATCATGGTTGAAATATACTAGATTATTGCAAATAGCCTCTGTTGTTATCACAAAAATAAAATGGCAGGGTAATGGTAAAGTTTCTTATCATTGTCACAGAACGGCTATCAATTATATATAAAATCAATTTCAATAAATATAATATACAGTTTCAACGAACAAAATATTCGATTTATTCGTTAAATATATAATTAATAGAGTTATTTTACAATTATTAGTAATTTATACTTTATATTACATAATACATTGAATTTATCGTAATATAGATCAATTTATTTCGACGTTTGCAATTATTTAAATATACCGCCAATTCTGATATTTTATCAGCCAATCAAAACATCGCCCCATTGCGCTGCCATTTTAATTTCTTCAAGTGATAATACTATAGAGTGGGGGGTACACCATGCGGCGTCCAATCATAATAATAATGATGATGATGATGATGATAATAATAATAATACACCGCGCGGATGATGAATATATACGTCCATGGTTGAAATATACCAGGTTATTGCAAATTACCAAATCGTTATCAAATATAAATAAAATGGCGGGCGTAAGGGTGCACCATAGAAAACTTTACTGTTCTGTATTATCATTGATAATTTTGTAATGTAATCAATAATAAATAGCTCATGAAAACAACCAATGAAAACAGCGCCCCTTACGCCTGCCATTTTATTTCCTTTGCGTGAAAAAACGTCATAGTGGGGGTATAGCTGCAATAACCTGGTATATTTCAACCATGGTATTAACTACTAGCATAAAAACAACAACATATTGCGATAAACAAATGATAACAATTTATATATCCGTGATACCCGCGTTATCACTGCCGCGCGGTCTGACCTTGGGCGATGGTTTTCGTGACGTTGATACGGAGATGGCCTTGAACAGCTGGGGAAATCCGGCCGGTGAATTCGGTGTCGGACAGCGAAAATAGGTATGTCTTACACGACGTGTCGAATACACAAAATCGGCCATGACAGCTGCAATGAGCACGTACGGGCGTTTAATCGGTTTAATCGTACCGCAAAACACAATAATGACCGCAACGGGTACACGTGAGAAGATGGCGGCACAACGACGACGGACGCAAAATACACGCGGCGGCGGCGATGAACACTTTTACGTGAGTACAGTTTATACGACGCTTGTTATTTACGGCTCGCGGTGTCAACGTTGACGCACACGCGACAAGACAAATAAAACGGTCGTAACGCAGCGTAAAATTAATAAAGACACAAAAGTCGAACGGGCGAATATACACGCGGCGGCGACGTAGTTGCCTGCGTGCGGAACAACAACGTCGACGACTTACTACTGAGGTCGTAGAGCCGGCCGGGGTGCGTCACAAAATAATGTATACGCATGATGGTTGCAGGGGGTGGCGGGAGCGATGATAAGATTCGGCGCCCGCTACGGTATCGGACGGACCGGTTGTGCCACACTGGGTCGGTGCACGGCAAGCGCTCTCGGTTCGAACAAAAATAAAATTAATTTACTTACATAATACAACTAAAGAATTCATAATAGTAATCGTATTGTACTTTTATTTTATGTAGAACCAACAGGAAATACTGCAGTTGGTAAGTATATATTTATATATAAATAAATACCCAGTTTCTATAAAAGAATTTGTTTTTATTTAACAAATACAGATTTCGAAAAAAATGTTCTCATCTTCAGTGTTAAACAACTACTGGTAAATACTGAGTAGTTGTTTAACACTGAAGATGAGAGCATTGTTTTCGAAATACGTATTTGTTAAATATAAATTAATTATTTTTTTGAAACTGGGTATTTATTTATATATATATTAACGGCGATAATTGTTGCGAATAAGTGCCATCCCAGATTGAAATAGCAAATGAAATTTTCGATTGAACTAATGCCAAATAAACAGTTCTAAGTAATTTAATGTCTACTAATAATTTAAATTTGTAATGAAGTTTTCTAACTATTTGGGTGAGATAATTTATATGTTGATTCCATTTAAGAAATTTGTGAATGATAACTCCAAGATATTTTACTTCATCTGTTCGCTTAATTATAGTACAATTACAGGGTTCTAAATTAATTTTACATTTATATGAATGAGAGCATATTTGATTATTATTTACAATTGAACTATTATTCATATTAAATCTAATATAATTTGACTTTGTTAAGTTTAAACTAAATAAGTTATTATCATACCATGATATAACAATATTAACACATTTATTGGCATTTTCATATAAGGTATTTTAATTTTTTTATTTAATCAAAATAACTGTATCTTCGGCAAAACTGATAATTTTCCTAGGTATATCAGGTATATTGAGTAAGCCATTAATATATATATTAAATAAAATTGGACCTAACATAGTTCCTTGAGGAACATCACGAAGTGTATTAGTAATACTGCTGTATATGTTATAAATTCTAACTGTTTGTGTTCTATTTGTTAAATAGGATTTAAGAAATTTTAAAGAAATTCCTCTAATACCTATGTATTTAAATTTTTTTTAAAAGTATACTATGAGTAACTGAATTGAATGCTTTTTGAATATCTAAAAAAATCGTTAGAACTTTATCATTTTTGTGCATTCCATCATATAAAAAACATGTTACATCGAATAACGCATAAAAATTATTTATTTATTTTTTTATTTTTTGGTGTCGAGTTACTTGTAGAATTATTTATATATATATAAATAAATACCCAGTTTCTACAAAATAATTTGTTTTTATTTAACAAATACGTATTTCGAAAACAATTTTCTCATCTTCAGTGTTAAACAACTACTGTTAGTACTGTAGGAACCAACATTATTATTTAGGGATCTATACATAGTAGTGACTAAATATTTAAATTGTTTTTTAATAAAGTTATTTCAGTAGAATTATATTTTTACCAACATTATTAACTATACAATTATCATTAATAAATAAAGTAACGTCATCAGATTCATTATAAAAACCTAATGAATATAAGGTTTAGTATCCTTAAATTATAAAATTAGCTTCATCAGTAAGCCAAGTTTCACTCAGTACAATAATATCAAATAACACGGTATAACTCGGTATAAGTGTTTAAGAAACAAACAAGTTCATCAAAATAACATTTTATACTACTGATATTCATACAAAATGTGGATAACTTAGAGATGTAATTGTGTTGTACATAAGTTATATGATTCTAAAGTATTAACATTATTTATACGTATTATAAATATCAGACAAAATATTATTAAAACTGGAATTCATACTTGATTATTATACAGAAATACTAAATCTCATCAAAATTAATAATTAATAATATAATTAAATATTTTTTAGTTTAAGTAAATTATTAATGGTAAGAATTCTAATAGGACGAACATTTTTCCATCAGTATACCAAACAAATTTAAATTTACCATATTTTCCAAGTATTTTGACTTCATAATAATGTTTTCTGTTTTCTGTTTTGGTATCAAGAATTCATTGACAAAGATATTACCAGCTGGGAAGTCTGTACAAATGTCGGTAGTAGAAAGCTTTTTTCTTAATCCATCTTCATTAGTTGTTTTATAGAATAATTTAAATTTATTTAACCATTTTTGTTTTTCAAATATATTACTGAATCAGACAACAATTATTGGACAAGTTCATTTTTTAGATGTCTTCTTTAAAAGTTGTAAATTTCGTTCTTGTTGAAAGTTATATTCAAAAGTTTTGAGACAGATTCCAGAATACGTAATAAAATTTCATTATTAGAAAAAAGGATTCTTTGAATTTCATTATTGTTTTGAAGTAAGTATTGATTACTGTCATTAACGTCAATTCGGACTTTATTAATAAGAAGACTTAAATCATTGTTTTAACTACGGATTAACTGATTGTCTTTTTCTAATGTTATTAATTTGTCTCCACAGTTTTTAATTTTATTTGTATATTCATCAAATTTAGTAGATAAAACATCCAAAAAATTTTTAATTTCATTAATTTTAATGTTAAAAGTTTTCTTTTCTTCTTGGAATAAAATTTATTTTGAGATAAAATTTCATTTTTTGTGTCAGAAAGCATTTTTTTCAAATTAATTTGTATGTTGTTTAATTTAATTTCCAATTCTTTAGACATGTTCAATTTTCGTGGGCTATTTGTAGAACTCATTAAGAACGCACTTGGTTATTACGCACAATCACAGCGTTTTGAGACATTTTCGATAACTCAATGTAGATAACGGAGTAAATTAACCGAACACGACCGTACACTTCGATAATCACAATGAAACTGAATTATATTGAACTTTTATTTTTTTGTGGTACCAACAGGGAACACTGCAGTTGGTAAGTTATTTTGTATAAAAGTAAAATATGTACAGTATAGAAATCTATTTATATTAAAATCATCGTTTAATTTTTATTTTACTACGGGTTTTATAATTTATTATTGCAAATATTATAAATATTTCTATGACACTTCTTTTTATTTATTGTTCATTATGAAAATTTTATTTAATTTAGTTATTTACAGATTTTACTAAAAAATGACATTAAATTATGGTTATAGGTTAATACTCTTTTCTCTTTTCATTGCTAATAATTAATTGTTGAACTATTTTTATTCTGCGAATCATAAATTGATTGTAATTAAACGATTTAATATAATATATTTAATTCATTTCTTTTTTAAATAAACATAACTTTGAATACCTAATTATTGCAGTTTGATTACAGCATAAATACATTTACCTTATTATACTTAATGTCAAAATGAAATAACAAAAATTATTTAATGTGATGTATATGAATATTATATAACAATCATTTATTTTTAAGATTATGGAGAAAAATATTATTTGGAGTTCAATATTTATCTTTTCCGAGGTACTAAAACGTATTATTTCAATAAAGATATTCTCATTGTATTTTTTGTATTTTCTCATTATAGTTAACAGTTTTCCATCCTCTTATTTCTCAAACTCGAACATGCTCAGGTTTGCACCATCACATAAAAGGAGAAACGAAGATGGTGTTTGATAGCTATAATAAGCATTAGACATGTTTGGTAATTATTGCCGCATTGCACCAGAGATAAGATGCCACTAGGGAGAAAATTTTTGTTGGCTATATAATTTGATATCTGAGTGTCGAGTCTGTGTCGAAAATACTCATTTCGTCCACTCGATCACAGTTGACTCCCATTTTAATTATATTTTCTTAAAATAATTAATTGGGCTATAACAATATAAATTTATTTATTTATTATAAATAATTTTTTGTAAAATAAAAACTGAGGTTTAAAATATTTAACAATTTACAATAAATTAATCCCTCGTATCATACTTTCTATAACATTTAAAAAAAAATCATAATTTATTTATTATACAAAATATATTTTTCACTTTATTCTTCTTAAATACTCACTTAATTTTGATAAATATTGCATCAATAAAATGATCTTTCTGAAATGTCATAGATTACATACGATTGAGGTATATCCAATATAGTCAGTAGAAAATTGTAGAGAGAATTTTTTTTGTTAAATTTACTAGGGAGTTTGTAGATTTTATATTTAAAGGATAGAATAATAAATATAAAATAAAGTTTACCATTCTCCTCAAGAATTCTATATTGTTTTTGTTAATCGACAATACTCGTATTTTACCTCTTGATATCTTCTTCATCTTTTTCGCTTTTTCTTCTAAATATTTGGAGACGGTCACTCTAGTCTTCTCTTTTTACTTAACTCAATTTTTCAAAGCCTCTTTACTTACACCCGCTTACCACATATCACTCTCTATTACACCCCCAATCTCTTTTTCGATCATCCTCTTCTCTTCCTTCTTTAAACAAATTTCTTTTACTACATAATTGTAGTGCCTCTATCTCTTCTTTCCTTAAAACTCGCCCGAGTCATTTCAATCTATATCTCATTTTATCAACTAATGAAGTAACTCTTATTAACTAATTTATTATTTGTCTAGTCACTCTACTCATTTACCTGAACATTCATATCTATACTCTACACATCTTATGTTCTATCACCCTTTCTTTTGATCCTCTGTTTTATAAACTTTAACTTTTAATCTAATTGAGATCCTTTTGTCGCACAAAACTCATGACGTTTATCTTCGTTTATTCATTTATACATTAGCCTATCATATCCTATATTTCTGATGACAAATGCATGGATCTATATTTATTTTAACTATTCTTTAGTTAAACCCTCAAATGTTCGAGAATATGTATATTTGTGATAGATATATTGGATATATATACATATATTAATGAGAAGCCTTAAAATTACATATAAAAATTAAAGTTGGATTTTTATAAAAATTTTTGTCGAACAAACCCTGTAATGTTCACAGTTAATATCTCTTTTTCAATAGGCGTACCCATTAAAGTTATAAATATATTAATTCAAAGTCTAAATTGGCCATTTCAAAGTAGCTAGATATAAGGGTTTCAATTGCATTTACATAGACCTCAAACGTTTACATTAGTATTAAAATAATAAAACATATCAATATAATACATTTAAAGAGATACTTAAAGACATATAAATTGAAATCCTGTGTGAATTCAGTGTTTTGGATAGTATATATACTTTATGTATTATACGAGTATAACTTTCAATATGTGAACTCATGGGATCTCCACGAACTAAATCAGTAGAGCTCATTAGCCATTATTTCTTTTTGAATAAAGAAAATAATAAAATTAGGTACTATTAGTATCTATTTGTTGGTTTTTCCATATTTTCATATATTTTAGTATCCATTTAGGTAAAAAATTCCACGACGTTAATGGTTTTTGTACTTCACTTAGTGTAAAAAAATTATTTACATTTCATGTAATAAATTACTTATCATAAAAAGATACAGCATTAAGGAATTGAGAAATATCAAGCATATATTAATCTTATTTATTGATTTTTTTTATTATAGGAAATGTACTTACTGCTATAGACTTTTGTAAATATCGATACCGTACCAGTAGGTATAATTATTTAAATATAATAATAATAACAATAATAAGAAATTATTTTAAAAATATCAAAATCTATATTTACTTTTAAAATTAAAATTTATTGATGGAATTGATGGAAACTATACTGCACTGTCGCTTTGACTTCCATTACCAATTCAAATGCCAAGTTTTACAAAGACGGTAGTCTGATCCATCTAACAAGAATACATCAAGGAAATTAATAATAATAAAAAGAGGATTAATAATAAGGTTTTAAATTACGCTCTTTATTATCCTGGTAGAATTATTGATTATATAAATATTAAATACACATCACAAATACAAAGTTACAAGGATTTACAAAGAACAAGAATTGAGATACATAGGTTAATCGTTTACATACAACTATAGACAATGAATTCTTCAGATAAAGGAGTACAGGGAAATTATAGTTAATACACATCATAGCTACCATACAGGTGATAAATAAAATAATAAAAATAAATTGGGAATTATATTTACCGACTAACCAAGTGAAAATAGTGAAAATATTAAAATTAAAAAAAAGCTCAACCGGTTTGGTGTGCCGAATTTTAGATACTTACTATTCAAGTATTTTTTCTCAGTATCTAGTTGATTATAAAAATCAATTTTTGAAGATAATTATTTTATTAAGAGAAGTTTTCTTAAACGATATATATTTATTTATATATATAAATATTTGTTTTTAATTTTGAAAGCTCTACTAGTTTGGAATGCCGAATTTTAGCTACTCACGAACGATTGACGTTGTATTTAATCTAGTGTGGATCTACTTTTTCGAGTGCTCGAACGTCAGTTACCATTCAAAATTTTTTAATCGTGATGTAAAATCAAGTACTATATAAAACCAGCAGGTCCCCTTCTAAACTTGGATCTACTACTATATTCGGAAAAGATAGAAAATTCAAAATACTGATCTGTGGTAATTTCCGTATTTTCCATTACAATATTAATTTTAATGAATGGTAGGAATCGAAAATAATAAAAAAAAATGTAATTTTAATTGTTTTTATTAATTGCAGTAGATGGAAATAGATGTTGTGATGTTCGAAACAAATAGAGTACCCTCGTTTTCATTTTTAGTACCTATCAAAATATTAATATAATTGGTACGGCATGCCCGGACGTTCTTGCCCGGTCGCAACAGTTGCTGAGGCGCGTCTCCACGGACGTTGAACCAGTTATGTGTCGCCTGTGTCGGTCAATAACCCTTATCCATCAGCGCCTCTACAATTTGGCTTGACGACCGATTTTGTCATCCCGATTCCTAACCGACGATCAAGCAACACGCCTGTGATTATTTTTTCATATAAGTCAGTTTTCTCCATTTTTTTTTTCGAGGATTTTCCTCCATAGTGTATCTGGCTATCACTATGGAGTATACCATGAGTGTCTCTGGAGATGGGGTTCACCCAACGTCGGTAAGGTTCAAAGAACGACCGTCACGCAACAGTATGACACGTGGTAAATATATTTTTTTGTATAATGCTTTGGCCGGAACATACCTACTATAGTTTCTATTTTGTTGTCTTTATTTCTAGTATACTTATTTATTATTATCATTATTATTATTTGTACTTGTCCGTTAGATACCACTGGATCAACGGCCCCTTATAAGATTTCGTTTTTGCTTTTTATATATATTGTTTTCACGGAGTATGTATGTATGCTCTTGTTCACCATTTGTTTTTGTTATAATTATATTCTGTTGGAATTTAAGCTTTCTCTACAAATACCTTCAATAAAATATACTATCCCCCTTAATTAAAACCATGATTATTCTTTATTTATTTTACCTAATCCAAATTCTTTTTTTCATATATAAAAATCCACGGTATTCCGGACGGAAGGTCTCGTGGTTGGCGATCCTTTCGTACGATACAAGTCCGTCATATAACGTTCGGGAATAGCGCCTGGGTTTTACGTGTATTGTTTGCCTACTGTTATCTATTCATATGGATAAAAAATCTATATATAAATATAAAATAAAATGTTATAAATCAACAATTAATAATAAGAACCAAATAATAATAAACATTCAATAAATCAGGTTTAAACTAATATTTATCTTTAAATTTCAGAAATACCGGGTAAGTTATTTTGCATCTTTAGATACTAACGACTATTAATAATTATAGAATTTATATTTAAAATTATATGATAAATATTATTTACTTACACTATTGGAATCTTAAATTCATAAATGTAAAAAAATTTAGGGACGAAGCGATACTTTATATTTAATAGATTTATTTTATTCATTGCTAATAAGTAATCAATGTCATTCATCAGTTGGTTTGATATGTAGTATCATATTATATATGTATATCATAGATAATTATTTTTTTTAATAACTATGTCAGTATTATATATACTATATAATTAAACATATATCATTCTAAATAAAATTATCTGTACAATTTGAAAAATCCATTGTATCATGTGCCGATATTATATTTTATTAGGAGTTTATTAATAAAAAATGTTGTTGATACCTACATATATGTTTAATACAAGAGATAATTGACACTCTGTGCATACTTGTATTTTTAATATTATTTTATCAGTTTTTAAAATATGTCAAATAACATTTATATCAGACCTATATATTCTTTTTTTCAAACCATTTAGGATATGATGGAATAGAATTTTAAATAATTTCGTAATTGGAATCACATCTTTGTTTATTCATGTTAATATTAAACATATATTAGTCATTCTAAATTCTAAAATACATAAAACACAAGATATCCATGTTTATGCCCATAGATGTTTATAAAACTTAATTTTTAAAGATAATAATTTTATTGGGAGAAGTTTCCTTAATATTCAGCAAGGGCTTAGAACACAATACCTTTATAACACCAGATACTTATTACTATGAAAAATTAAAGTCACAAGGCATTTATTGCTTAAACAATATATATACATATATATTCATGTAATTGTTTTTACCTTAGTTAAATTTAATAAAATAAGAAAATAATATGTTCTTATGGAGATGTTATACCAAAATTTGCTATATTTTAGTGGCTTTTTTTCTTAAAATATTCTTTAATGAATAAGTTACTAGTTAAAAAAAAATCTCGAAAATTAAAAACGTTGTAACTACATTATCAGTCAATATTTTGTAAAATGGCTCCAAGTATGTTCTGATAATATTTCATTATTTAAATTTAATAAAAGTTGTTTCAATTATGTATATTTAACTTAAATGTCACAATTTCGAAGAATAATGTTTTCTATATTTCCCATTAGATAGATAAATGTACTAATTGCAGGCATATTACTATCATAAGTGGGTATCAGAGGATATATTTTTGACGAACAAGGCTGTTTGAAGACATTTTTAAGAAAAATAAATTGTACAATTAAAAAATGTACTTGAAAATTTTAAACTTGATAATATTATTAAAATATAAAACAAAAAGTAAATCATAAAAAAATATATTATCAAGTACCTTACATTATTTTTTGTGTTTTGTCTTTTTTATGTTTATTTAAATTAGTTTTATGAATTATTAAAAATAATTTATTTTTATTTTTCAAATAACTTATAATCTTTAAAATATAAGTGTATCGAGAAACAGCTTTGTAAGGCACTGGATAATGTGCATTGTACTCATCTATAGTTTGTTTTTGTTACGAAATTGTAAGATATTTTTAATTTTCAAGTAGAAGCAATTTCATTGCGATATTTTAATTTAAAATGTATTGCACTTGCGTATATCATATCTTGGTTAAATTCTACGTTACGCTACGTATGCAAAATGTATAAATACATAAATACATTGTACCTATCTGAATTTTGAAATCGAATATTGAGATACTGAATCACTTTGGAGGTGATAAAAATGGTCGTAAAATGTTCAAATTAACAATTATATACACTCGTTATAATCTTATTTTGACCATAGCCACTAAGAACACAGTATAATAATGTACAACAAATTTGATCCGAAAACTTAAAATTCTGGAAATTAGCGATAACGTAGTGAAATTTTCGGTAAATTTTCCGGAAAATCATTATGATTACAAAAATGAACATAACATTTTCAGGTACTTTAACTATGTAGTTCAGATTTAAAATTCTACTTATATGGTATATACATCAATTGATTACAAATTATTATGTTGTCAATAATTGTATGTACAGTACAATATTATATTATATTAAACAACATTTTATTTTAAATTGAAGAATGTTATTGTAAGTATTATTACGAGTATGATACATTTATTTAAATTTTATAATATATAACATAACATAATTTATATTTTAGTATAGTCTTTATTTTTAATAATTTAAAAATTTAATGATAGTACCCCTAAATTTTGTTGAATGTATAAAAAAATAACCATGTTAAAGTTTGAGTGCGATATTCAACCTTTTCCCGTACCTCAAAAGTTTTAAACTTTTAGTTATGCATATGAATTTTCATTTTTTACGTGTACTCTTATGAAATATGTTCTTGTAACTGTGGGTATAAAACTATTATTTATTGTAGTACTAATTATATTTTAAAACAATGATTTGTTGAAAAATTGTTTTGTCAAATTAAAGATTTTACGAAACATTAAGAAAAACTGGCCTAAATAAATGTCTTATTAGCATTTTAGTGTCTATTCTTTTCAATTTCTAAACTACAGTTTATTATCTTATTCTCTTAAATATTTAAGTTACATAAAAATTAAATTTTTACTTATATTATAGTTATTAATATTTTCTATAAAAATGATTCTTTTATCATATTTGTCACATTATCCCATTTGTGAAAAATGAAGAAAAACCTTGAAAATATTGGTTTTTATAAATTTTTTCTTTATTAAACACATACACATACATTCAAATAAAATAACTAATATACTTAAATATATATGAACGTACGTAGTGGTTAAAATGAGGGGATCGGTGGAAGGCGGAATAAATACAATAAAAGAAAAAAAAATATTTTGTGTATTTTTAACACAAAAATGGTAATAAATGATGAATCACAGTTTTATAATATGACCATACTGATGAAAATATTATAATGTATAATCTATTTTAATGTACACTGAATGTTTTATTTTTATTATTCACATATAATTCTATTAGTTTCATAATGTTATTAAGTATATTTTAAAATGATACATTATATTTTATCCATATATATATATATTTATATATATATATATCAAAAATTAGGTGTTAATGTATATTTATTAAAAATACGCCACACAATTGATTTTTAAAGGGTTTTGTATAGGCAATTTTTATGAAATTTTAAAAGAAATGAAAGTCCATCAATTCAAAAATATTTGAATATATTTTTAGAGTACTTTAAAAATAGTGCAGGTCATGAGAGTCAGTCCATATATACATTGAAAATTTAACGTTGAAAGTAGTGATTAATCGGTTTATAATTTGCACTAATAATATAGAACACCACATAATTTCAATTGGGAATATAGGATGCTATACCCGCATTTTTCTGTCTCCGTCCATCTAATTGGCAATATAGCAAAATTGTACAACGCAAAATTGAAATTATAGCATTTTGGTTAGATTTAGAGCTTAAACACTCATTATCAAATTTAACGAGAAGAATAATTTCGAGTGAATCTCATGGGATTTTTGTAAAATATTGTCAGAAAAAAAAGTTACGGCATTTTTAGTTTTTGATATTTTTAAATAGCTTTAACTTTTTCGTCAGACGATATTTTACAAAATGCCCATGAGGTTCATTCGAAAATATTCCTCACTTTAAATTTTGTAATAGGTGTTTATACTCTAAATTTAACCTAAACGCTAACATTTCAATTCTGCGTAGTGTGATTTTGCTATATTATCTGTTAGATAGACAGAGACAACAAATGCGAGTGTAACATCCTCTTAACGAACTCACTATTGTTACTGATCTTTAAAGGCGCAATTATAGATTTGGATGTGACAAAATTTTTGACAATTTCAGTCGATTATACGCAAATAAATGACAGTGTCATAAACCTATTCTGATGCGTCGGAAAAGCTGATTGATTTTATGGTACACGCATCCAAGTGATTTATGTATTATAGTTATAGATAATTGTATTTCCGTAACCATAGGAGTAGTCTAATTCGGACAGTTCTGGAACCGCCTCCCTCTCATCCGCCTCATCAGCTGACGCCACTTTAATCACCTCCACCATCTCGAGCCAAGTTATTAATTTAGTTATTAATATTGATCTAAAATTACGAATTATGAATGTCGATTTGGAAAATTTTACACCAAGTTCGTGGCGAAAATCAAATGTGAAATTATATCAAAACTATAAACATTCTATTATTATACGAAATAATCCGTAGACTTATATCCGTGATAGTAACTCCACATTATTCCACTACGCGCACGTTTGCAGATGACAAAAACCAGTGTTGGCGTGAAGCTCTCGTGTACGATGCTGGCACCACGGCAAGGACGTTCCCGCGATCTGGTGGTCTACATGAGAGACTACTTGATCCGCGGCTGATGATATCGTCGTCGAGTCGTTTACATCCTCTATCATGTCTCGCATGTATACAATGTATACCTCTATAGGTTAGATACAAGCAGCCGCCACCGCCGCCGCCGCCGCCGCTTGAAATTGAAAAACGCGTGCTTTTTGTGTGTGAACGCTGTCTAAGGTCAGGCGCACACCAAAAGAGCAAAACTGCTCAAGCAGTTTGAGTCATTTTACTTTAATCTGACTTTTAGTCATAATAAAACCAATTCGTACCGCACACCTAAAAAGCAAGAAAAGCGAAATCGTATTTAATCACCAACATGTTTTCTGACGAAGAAGACTTAATCGGTCCCTATTTTGTGGTCTTTGTTGTTAAATATTGAAATGAATGAAAAACCAAAAGAAACGTGGGTTCATCCCTAAAATAAAAACGTACAAAAAATAATTTAATTAAATGTTTTTTTACGGGAATTACTTACGTAATAAAGAGCAAAAATTTTAAAATTTTACTCGAGTAAGTATATATATATTATATATGTAAGTATGTATATGTATACGTAAATTAAATGTTCATAATTACCTATATAGGTACATCAAAACGTATAAGAAAATTATTAATAATTAATAATAATAATAAAATAAAATTATTATGAATAATAAAATGTTATATATTAATATATTATATTTAGACGAGCACCGATATTAAACTAGTTCGAACTGAAATGACTGATGAAAAATGTTTTGTCTTGACTGATCGAATAACGCAAGTTCTATTTCGATAAAACACGATTAGTCATGGCTAAAGTTGACTAAAGAGCAAAAATGTTTTGTTTTGACTATGACTCCTCAGTGTGCGGGCTTACACTGAATTACATGCGTTCTATTTTTCATTAGTCATAATAAAGCTGCTTTAGTCCGCTTTAGTCTGCCTTAGTCAGTTTTGCTCTTTTGGTGTGCGCCCGGCCTAAAATATCGGGTTCGAACATCATGGTTTACCATACGCCTGACCGTATACGGTATAAAAGGATATTCCTGTTTCTTATTGTCCACTTGTTCATCTGCGGACACTAATAAGTCAATCTACGCAGTCATTTTGGCGCCATTTGCGTGATGAGTATTTAAACGCCTTACAAATCCGCAGTCGTCGGACTACCAAATACCGCCGCTAACGATATGGTGTAGTGATGACAAAAGACCCACATTTTATCTCCGTTAAAGTGGCGTATAGTTCGCATACAAGAGGTTTTACCTTGTCGCTGATGGTGTAGTACGAGTCGTCCGCTTATATACAGCTACAGGGAAGTTTACGCGTCCAGTGATAAAAATTGTTAAATTGCCTACATAATAATGTATAACGTCGAGTAGCTCCAACACCACCTATCCTGCAATGTGTCATGTCCAACTCAACTATTTTTTAATTTATATTTCTGAACCAAAATCTTAGATGTACTATGGGGTCTTCGATGGTTTTTTTCTATTAGTATACGATGCAACATGGAATTTTTCTGTTGTATTTATTGTAAAAAAATAATGTACCGGCACGTCTTAGTGTTAAAAAGTAATCTTGGTGGCCACTCAATTTGTATCTTGTGTTGTTTTGGTGTTATTTTTTAATTTATATAATTAGGTAGATGAACGATGTTTAAATTATTTCGATTGTATAATTATGTTGAATGATAGAATCGTCAGCTTGTGTTTATCGAACAATCATATCCATCCAACTACAACCATAATCATTTCGTTGTAAGACGCTCTACGTTTTTCAAGGGGGGAGGAAATATAAGTTTATAAATATATATAAATTTGAGTTTATTCGTTTTTAATAAATTCAATTCACGCTTAATATTTTTGTGAACTTTAGCTCTCTCGTTTAGTACAGTACAACTACTAGTATATTTGTACTATTAAATGCATGGTTTATACCAGGCATGCTTTTAAAAATCATTTTATTAATTTCCTGTTTACCAGTTTAATTCTTATTTGTACGTTTAAAACTAGAATTTGTTGTACACACTTCTAAATTTTTAGTATAACCCATCCAGTTCATCTGCGCCTTTGGCGACCGTTAAAATTTTAAATTTGTAGTGGTTATTAAAATTGTGGAAATACAGATGTGTTGCCTCATACTTTTTTTGAGGTTATCTCTATGGAATACTTCTGGAAAAATAGAATCTATCCAATAATATCCAAGATAATATAAAAATCGCACATTGTAGGTATCACACATTGTTCAAATTATATTTTTGAATCCTTGATCTGGTCAAACGCGTTACGTCATCGATGGCACAGATGAACTGGACGGGTTAAATGTTTTATTTTTATATGATTATTAAGATTATGCCGTGTAGTGTTTATATTTTAGCAGGTATTACATATAAACATAAACTCGATTTTAAGGTTTAATTATGATGATAACAATTATCTAAATTCATAATCACTCAACTATGCGTTTTGATAGTTGGAATGCTACTAAAATATGTTAAATAAAATGAGAATGTTTAACATTAGTTTGAGAGAAGTATCAATAATTTGCGAAAAACCTAATCATTTTAATTATGTACTTATTTATACTTTGGTTACTATTAATATTTTAATGAACTATACATTTAAAAAATGTATGGGAGACATATACTTTATATCTTTATATAAATAACAGTTAAATATTACTAAGTAATAATTTAGAAGAGTATAAAAATATATATGTTTAAATATATAATATATATAATCAATCAATAGATTGAAAAGTTAAATAAGTAATACTTAAAACTATGGGGATAGAGGAGATTTACAAACTAAAAAATTAAAATAATAATGACCTTATCGCCGAGATATCAATGAATATCGGCTAGGTGATTTGGTAAGTGCACTGTATTCTATGAATCAACAGTGGACGGAGTCGAGATGTATCAATGAATGATGACAGAAGGGAGAAAGCACACACGAAAACGATTTTACCGTGACCGTCTGTGGTAGCCAACAAACAAACTAAAGTGGTGACGGCACGGGTATGTATGCATAAAAATGCCGACGACGAAATTATGGCAAAATCTTAACAATACAATTTTAACTGTCAAAATTTTGAGCGTTAAAATCTTGTACAATAAAATTTTAACCTTCAAAATCTTAAATGATAAAATCTTGAACAAAAAAATTTTAACGGTTAAAAAATAAAAACATTTTTCAGTTTCCGGATCATGTAGGATCATTTATAGTAATTTTGATAAGATTATTACCAGGTTGACATATTATTCAAATCTCTCAACATTTTGATCCATTGGGAAATTTAGATCCCCCAGTCATTGAGGCAATAAGATCCCAAAAAATATTATCAATTATTCATTTTTGATAAGAATTGTTACCAGGTTAATAGAATTAAAAAAAAAAAAAAAAATGGTTATAAAGAAACATAGCTTGGAAGAAGAACCACACACGCTACGCTCTCAAATGTTTCTCCACTTCCCTTCAATCGAAAATATCCCCGGCTTGCTGTGGAATACCACGTCGAGTAAGTAACAGGTTAAATTAAATTAGTACGGTTAGGTAAGACTTTTTGTTCAAGGTTTTGCTGTTCATGATTTGGACAGTTAAAATATTTTTGTTCAAGATTTTGACGGTTAAAATTTTTTTGTTCAAGGTTTTGATTATTCAAGATTTTCCATGATTTTTTGTTCAAAATTTTGAAGTTTAATATGTTAAGGGCATCCCGGACCGAGCACAATAGCAGTTGGCCATGGATGATAGACACCAACGTATGCACGTATGTGGGTGTATATAGGAGAGTTGACGTGGCGTGGTACACTGCACGTATAAAGTGATATTACACAATTTGATAAACATAAATATATACATTGTTACACAACAAATATTATAAAATGAATATTAGATTAATTATATTTTGAAACCTAATACTCATATTTTATATTCTAAGCATATAACGATGAATGTATTGGTTTTACAATGATGTGTTTGATTTTTCATAATTTTTTATAATTTTCAAACTTGAAATTCACACCAAATATTTACTATAGTACTTTATGTATTGATGTCATATTTTTTATTAGCCATGTACATTTTAAAAGTAATAGGTACTCATGTTACACAAACCAAAACTTCATTCAAAATCGTTTTATCGAAATAAATGATTTATCATTACTTTTGAATTCAATACATTCAACAAAAGTATCATCCTACCTAACTAGATTTTTTATTTAAATAATTAATTTGTATTCTTAAAAATTTAATACACATTTAAATTCCTGTTTAAATTCAAATTAATTTATTGTAAACTATAAATTTTGTGTACAAAAATCATTACAGATGAATTGAGAAGTGAAGGTTTCGTTGGTAAGTCCTTATACCTATTAACTATAAGTTATATTATAGATTATCTGATCAAATTATTTGATCGATTATACTATAGATTATTTGATAAAAAAAATGTACAACACGTACACTCTGGTAGAGACTAAACATTCTTATTTGGAATAGATTATAATATTGTTTATATTGTAAACAGCCATTATAATGCTAATTTTTAGAATTAAGCATCAGTTAATACTCTCAAATCGAATAAATAATTCTATTATGTAATGACTGTTCAGTGTTCACGGGTACCTGAATTTCCAATAATTCGCTTAATCACCAAAATAAATATGTATACAGTTATACTGACTATATTATGTGCTATATAGTATTAGCAATTTGAATGGAAAAAATTCGCTATAAAAATTATAAATATTTCCACACACTTTAATTATGAACATATTTTAAATCTGAAAATTTTATTGAAATCATAACTATTATTTCCATGGCATCATAAAGAGATTTTTATTATATTTAAATACCTAGATAAAAAGTTCTCCTCGGAAATGCGCTGTTTTTATACTTATGCTTCTACTATAATAAGTGTAACTTAAAAATAACCCTCCGAAATATCCTTTAAACAATTACTATATTATTAAGGCCTAGTTTTTCAATGATTGATATATTTTCTAGATAACTATTCGTCGAATATATTTATTCGAGAAATGAAATGATGTGTTTTTCAATGTAAAAGTAATTCGTTAAATAGTAGTAATAATATTTGGTAGTAATAGTAAACTAAGAAATGAGTTAAAGAGATTTACTTACCTAATGGTGTTTGGTCAATATTATTTAATTTTCAATTTTCAGTGATGATCTTAGGGGGTTGAATGTGGTCGAGTAGTCCAAACGTGTGTTTTGACGCACGAGGTCCTCGGTTCGACTCCCGGGTAGTAAATGGGATAGCCAACGAAATTTTCTCGCTGGTGGCGTCTGGTATGTGGTGCAAGCTGGGTATAATTACCCAACACGTCCTAAATATGGTAGCTATGCTTGCCATCAAGAATCATCTTCGATTCTCTTAATATGTGAAGGTGCAAACTTGAGTATGTTAGAGTTTAAAAATAAGAGGATGTATCACTGTTGATTTTTTTAGTTAATAATTTTAATTTTAATAATTTTAGTAATAATCCTAATAAGGAACCGAGATCTATGTTATTGGTAGTTATTTAACGAATATATTTTATTCGAAATGAATAGTATCGAATAAGCGTTATATACAGTGGCGTGGCATTGTATCAAGAACATAGTAAGTACTAACCATAAAATATACCTACCTACCAAATGGCTAGTACTTTTCAATCACACATCACATTATGATAACCAGTTATATAAAATATACCCATTATCAACTAAAAAAGGTAAATTTATATATTTCATATTCACACTAAACAATTGCTTTCTTTTACAGTGTTAATACTGTCAACATAACTTTTAGATTTTAAGCAGAATTAGAGATTTCCTACAGAGCGGGCCTTAGGGTGGAACAAGGTCTGTGGCAGGAAAATAAGCAAATTACATTTGAAGGAAAATGGGAAAAATAGGGGGGGGGGAAAGGGGGTCTCACTATTTTTGCCATACAGTAAATTTTCTACAATTTTGAGAGGCCCTTGTAAGCACGAGGGGGGCTTCGTGCTGCAGGACAAATACGATGTCAAGAACGTCCTACAAAAGCGCGAGGCTCGGGGCAGGGGTCCCTGACTAAGGCCGGTTCTGGATTTCTAATTGTCATGTGCATCCAATGTTCCGGTAGAAAATGTGATCATGATGGTACTATGAAGAGGTAATTTATTTTTCGATAATCGTGGAATGGAAAACTATCAAAAAAAGGGAAAAATATAGTTTAAAATGGCCATTTTTGTGTAATTCAGAAAATAACGGCTCTATAAACTTGAAATGTTCACAGATTACATATTTATTTTATACATTATATACCTATATTATGTTATATTGTTAGCCATTGTTTTTGGTAAATTTTTACAAAATATATCTATGTTAAAAATCATTTTATTCAAAGAAATGTTTTATCATTATTTTAAAATTCAATACATTTATTAATTTATATATCCTCAATAGTATACTATTCGTCAACCGAAATATCGATTACCGTTATATCGATATTGAAAAACAAATAAGTGACCATTTTTCTTAATCTCTAGAATAACTTATGTTATTCATAGTATAAATTGGATTGAAAAACAAGGCTTAAACCATCTGGGTGTAACACAAAATGTTGAAAAATTTATTGCATATAATTTTCGAGTAAAGTATTAAATTAATTATTTTTAATACTATTGTTATTAAAATGGCGTGTTTAGCCTTTAACCAAAATTTAATAAGGATATGTCGGAAATAAGAATTTGTAATTTATAAGTTGTTTGTACTAATATGATAGTTTGAGAAAAGATTTTTAATTTTAATAACATAAATAAATATTTAATTTATTGCTAAAAATTTATCAGAAAATAAAATAAAATTATTAAATTTAAATATAAATTTGATCACATAAAATATTTGTGTATAAATCTTCTTCACTAGACATTCTTATTTTTCAATTTCTCGTTTGTGTTTGAAATAGTTTAAGGCATTCAACTCAAAATTCCAATTAGAAAAAGTCGGTTGCGATTCGTTTTAAACTTTTGCGGTTTAGGCATTTTAACGCTATGCCCTACATGTCATATGATTATTGATTAGAATAATTTTGAATTTTGAATTGTTTTGGATCGTGTGTATTTTAACGAGAAAACAAAATTAGATTTTTTCGGCCAGATTCAGTTGTAAATTGTACCTATACTTACTATATATTATAGGCCGGGGCCACCCATGGTTGTCGAACTGTCAATATTATTCCAATATTTTTGATTATGAATATTTATTTTTCCTTTAAAACAAACAGTATCATTCATTAAATAATATACATAAAGTCATTCTTAATTAATACATATTAACTTATATGTGTTATATGAATAATATTTATTAAAAGTCTTAATGAAGTTAAATTAATTAGTTCATCGAATCAACTCTATAACATTTATTTTTAGTATGAATAATTTCAAATTATATATATCATATATAATAGATATAGTGAACCCTCGTGGTAAAAGATCATCACAGAATCTGCACATTAAAACTATATATACAATTTAAAAATTATTTCGGTATTTTATTAATAATATTTATAAGATTAGATTTGTAAGGTTTTCATTACAATATGAGATATTGGTTTATTTATTTAGTAAACGATTTTTTCTTTTTTTTTAGATTATCTACATGAACCTGTTGAATATTATTATTCACTTTATCATAAATGTATGTAAATTTAATTTAATTAAAACTACAGTGCATATTTACCTTAATTTAAATTTTGAATTAGAAAAAGGAAATTATAAACAAAGATAACACAATTTCAATATTGTAAATTACTAATTTTTGTGATTTAAATATTTATTTTTGGTTCGTTATTTTATTATAAATATTTTAGAACGATAGAATTATAGTAAAAAAAAATTTTAATGCACGATGAAAGTCAAATGAATATAAAGACAATGATAATTATTTATTTCATTTGATTATATTTTTATCAAATACTTAAAATATCGTAGTTATGTGAATTAAAGTTTACTTCAAAGTTTACAATTATTCAATCGTATTGTATATTAATGAAACATATTGAATCTGTACTAAATATTAAAAATTCCAAACGCTTTGTGAAATCTACTCAAAATTCGTTTTTAAAATTTATTAGAAAAATAAGAAGAACATGAATTCCTTAAAACATATTATTTTGAATTTTCAAATTTTAGATCTTGGACGTTTTACAATATATTATGATTTATATTTTGGGACCCCCTAATCTCCTAAGGGCTAGAAACCCAAGGCAGGACTTGGGCCCACCGTATAACCGAGGCATAAGGCAGCCGGAGTTATGCGGATTTTTATTAACTCACAATCTAAATGATATATGAAGAAAAATAAATAAAAAGAAAATAAAGTTAAAATTCGAAAAAGTATTTCTATTATTAATTATTATTATTAAATGATGAAAACGAAGAGTAGAATACATTGGTTTTGTGTTTGCTATAGGCCGGTAATTTACAATAGTTATCGATATAACAATTGTAAATATATAACAATAGTTATATGTTATATAATATATATATTATATTAATTACAAGATTGTTATTCTACAGATAACGGACACAACAGCCATCTATAGAGGGAAAAAACACATTATATACAGGGAACTCTACTATTTATAATTACGAAATAAATATTATTTATTTCGTCACACAATAAAGGAAAAGAAACAAAAAAAAATAAAATAAAATATATAAGTATTTCAAATGGAAAATTTGAAGAGAAAAGAGAAAAAAAATACAAAATAAAAATTTACAGTCGTTAAATGTTGAAGTTTAAAGGTGTTCGTAATAGGTGACGTATAGGTATTATTATCGAAAGTGGCTATTTTCACGTCCGACGTGAAACTATTTATTTTAAAGTCCTGTTCTCTGATTGGTAATATCTGAAAACTGATTTGTGATAAGTGATATAATTTAAATAATAAATCGATTTATTGAAATATAATATATTATTATTTTATTTTATTCTTATTTAAATTATTGATTAACTTAAAGTTTTATATTCCAATGTTTTAGCGGAAGTAGAAGTTAGAAACAAATGTAAGTTATTAAATAACACAGAATTTTATATTCTTTTAATAATAACTGACAGTTATAAATTAGTGGCACTTAGCACTCGTAAACTTATTATTTATATCCCAGATTTTTTAATACTAAAATTACCATTACATTTAATGTTCTTCCAAAGAATCAAAAATATCATTTTCTATTTTTTTTTAAATCTTATTACTGTACTAATTATTATGGTTATTTGCAAATGTATATATATATATTTTAACAAGTTAACGAAATCAGAATTGGTCTGCCGGACTAAGTTTCAAAGTTCACTCATGCCAACTATAATATATAGGCCAGGCCACCCATAATGCGGTCCAATTGTCAATATTAATCCAATTCTTTTAGTTATTAATATTTCTGTGTTCTTTAAGGCTAATAATATCATTTATTAAATAATATACATAAAGTCATTTTTAATCCATAGATAATAACTTATATGTGCTATATAAATATATAATAAAAAATAAAACAGATTTTTGGTATCTATGTATTATTTCAAATATACAGAGTGTCTTACGAAGATCTGACAAATGCAATAATTTTCGTTCTATTGTTTATTTTTAAGCCTTTTTTTTTTAAAAATACACAACAGAACATAAATTATTGCATTTGTCAGATCTTTGTGCGACACCTATATATATAGCGGACTACCACGGTAATATATTATAGAGTCCGTAAAACTATATTATTAATTATAACTATGATTATGCAATTTATAAATTATTTCGGTAGGTTTGTATTGTTTTCATTACAATGTAAGATATGGTTTATTTATTTAGAAAACTAATTTTTTTGTTTTAGTTAAACATCCGACTGATATTGTGAAATATATGTTTTATGCAAAAAGTATGTATATTCACTTTAATTATATATTTATTTATATATCTTTTTCTTCTCCTTCGCCTTCTCTCCCAACTATTTGGGGTCGGCCACCCTTGTCCTACACTTCCACTTAACTCTATCTCCCGCATCTTCTTCACTTACTCCCACCTTCCTCATATTACTCGCCATTACATCCCCCCATCTCTTTTTCGATCTTCCCCCCCTTTTACCAACAACATGCATTTCCCTTACTAATCTTACTGCCTCAGTCTCTTCCCTCCTTAATACATGCCCGAGCCATCTTAATCTATTCTCTCTCATTTTGTCTACTATCGAAGCTACCCCTAAACTACCTCTGATATACTCCTTCCTTATCTTATCCTCTCTAGTAACTCCACTTATCCACCTTAACATTCTCATCTCAGCGACACTGATTCTCTGTTCTATCTTTCTATCTACTGCCCGACATTCCGCTCCATACATCATTGCACGTCTCACCACTGCCTTATAAAATTTACCTTTCAACCTAATAAGGATTTTTTTATCACACAGAATACCTGACGCTTCTCTCCACTTCGTCCATCCACGCTTAATCCTGTGTTTCATATCCTCTTCGAAACCCCCATCTTTCTGTACAACGGACCTTAAATACTTGAACCTCTCCACTTCTCCCACCACATCCCCACTTAACTTTATTTCTAGCCTTTCCCTATTCTCTCTGTGTCCCCTTTCACCAAAATCATACTCTATATATTCTGTTTTACTCCTACTAACCCTTAGTCCTTTACTTTCCAGAGCTTCCCTCCACTCCTCAAGTCTACCATTCACTTCCTCAGGACTTTCTCCTATCAGTACTATATCATTTGCAAACAACATGCACCATGGTATAAGAAATATATATAATAAATATAAAATTTATATTTATACATATGTTTATTTTATTGATTTATACGACACTGGTCAGTTGATTTTCCAAATATCCAGTGGCGTATTTACGGGGGGGGGGGGATTTGGGGGATAGATCCCCCCCTTGCACTTCGACTTTTAATTTTTTTTATGGAAATATATAGTGAAATGAAAAAATATATGCCTAAGGGGGGGGATAATATATATTTCCATAAAAATAAAAATAAAAATCATAAAATGATATAATTCATAATGTTACTATAGATAATAAAGAAATAGATTTCCATTCAATCGATTTATTTATAGAATATAGATAACAGCACGCCCGCACCGTATTCGTGAACTGCATGATCACCTCGGTCACCTTATGATTAATTATTTCATCCCCCCCCCATAAATAATTTCTAAATACGCCGCTGACGTTTACATAGATATTTTGAAAGGGGGTGTGCAAGTATTATGTAAGCATTTAAGGGGAGAGGATTTGTCTGTCATATTCTGACATTTGCTAACAAGGGGGATAGGGAAGGGGGTCAGAATCATGCTGACGTCAACAGTCCTAAATCGCTGAAGTCTCATTTGGTCTAATTTTATAAGGTTTTTTTCATTATTGAATTGAGGGAGGGTTGTCAGACTTATACTAACGTAATGAATTAGGGGACCTGACGTTTGCTGACATTTGTTGACAAGGGAGGCCTAAAAAGGCCAAAATGTACTAACGTATTACTTGAACGCCCCCAAAGCGAATGTAGAACAAAATCACCCAAATTTTTAAACTTTATAAATAGGTATTGGTTCAAATTGTAAATACTAAATTATTCTATATCTACTATTATTACAATATTTACTATAGATAGAGTATACCTACGTCCTACTATAAACTATTAGATTATTAGTATCATCATAGAAAAATATTTAAATTATTAAAAATTATTTTCCGTTGGTTATAGTCTGTCATATTATATAGGTACCTACATAATATATTATCACACTTGGTCAAAAAAATAAAAGTTATTAAGTAGTAGTAGTAGTTGATAAATCATGAAATCTGTAATGTATAAAATACTAATATACCTATAGTCGAAATAATAAAATAATCAATGAAATTCATATTTATAATTCATTTTTATCTATCTATATATTATTTATAGTCCTATTTATAATTATTTGAATCAATAGGTACTTATTAGATTAACTCTTTGAGTAGTAAAGACGTCAATAGACGTTTTTTGTTGATACCTCAAACCTATGTCTGCCAGAGTAAAGACGTTAATTTATGTTTTTCTGTAGTTTCTGTCTTTAACGAATATTTACGAAAACTGTTAATATTATCAATGAAAATGTAACATTTTATATGTACTGCTATCTTTTGGCTATAATAATAAAAAAAAATGTCTTATACATATATCGAAAACCTCAAATAACGTCCAATATCAATATTTTTATAAAAACAACTCACTCTCTGAAATCACCCGTACAAAAACATTATACTGTTCAAAGGGTTAAAAAAATTGGCAGAATTTTATCTTACCCGAAAAATACTGAATGGATTTCTTCTTCTTACCTTGCAAAGCAAATAAAAATAATTGTTAATATTTTTGAAAAATTGCATGTTTTGTGTAGACATTTTGGGAGATACAGCTCTTCTCTTTAGAAGGGCTTTACGCGGGTTTCAACTTTCAAGTACTCTGCAATCTATCGGGGTAGGTACCACATATATTAGTTTGCATATTTTTTAACTTGTTTTTATCGATAGGTACCACTCTAGTGTGAACTGTGAAACCAGAAATCCGTTACTGTTAGATACCTAGGTATTTTTACTTTACCTATCTAGGTATAGATACTAATAGGCACATACATATTTTATTATCATAATTTATATTGTAACACATAGGTACATGTAGTTATTGTACATCGGATACGGTTCCTTTACGTTTAAACTGAAAATCGAAAAAGACCTTTATAATGTACGAATACTAAAACTATTATTTGCTATCAAAAAAGCTTTTTACTTATGTAAAATGATACGGGTCGTGTATGTATGAACCCTTTTTATCCGAAAAAAATGTATAAGTACAAATAACATGAAAACATACATCATTAGGTAGGTATAAAATCAATACATTCCACGCTTCGACCAGAATCTGAAAAAAGGCTATATTACTAAATTTTAAAGATTACTATGTGTTTCCATAAATCCAAAAGAATTTTGCCCCATATTGCCTCCCTCCAGACATTTGTTAAGTTAAAAACAAAAAATTACAGCTTTTCTCCCAAATTGATTAAAATTTTTTTTAGCTACACCAAAATTTGTGTCTATATATCTATAATCTATTACGTAGAGTAAAACATATTTAGGGCACAACTATTTTATAAATATCTAGGTGTAGAGTACCAACTATTGGGACTAGAAGCGATAGGGGAAAATGAAAAAAAATATGACCTTGTATTTTAAATAACAAGTAATTTAATACGGTTTTTTTATCATTTACAATTTTTAATTGAACCATATAAAAATTTGAAAATATATAGGTATATATATATATAAATTTATACGAATACGAAAGTCGTCTACGTTTCTAAATAATATTATAATAACTAATCCTTTACAAATTTCCGTCAATATATTTCACTGTCTATCATAATCAATTTACACATCATGACTTCGAGAGGCTCTATAGTCTGTTTGCGGTCAACCTACATTATTAATCAGAATAACGTCAATTCGGAAGTTTTGCAGTAAAGGTAAGTGTGTATCGCTTCATGCATTTTAGCTTTACAGGTCATAAAATATACTATTAGTTAATATACACATAAAATCAAGTAGCTTTTTACCACGTAGTGGACCATAGTGCGTATTTTAAATATTCTTATTTCTTCATATTCTTGTCGATTCTCTCGAACTTACTTACCTCGAGAACCCTTCTAACAACATCAGGAGGAAGGTTATAATTCTTTAATAAAGGTGAAATGCACAAAACATAATATTATTTAATATATTTCAATATTAACATTAATAGGTATTAATACTATTATAGTACCTATCCTATCCAAATATTGTACTACCTATTCAATATCTCAACATTTCAATATTAACATCTATAATACATTAACTTTCCCAACCCCTTTTAATTCAATCATTTAATTAACCTCTTTATTTTCTTTATTTTTGAATTATAACAAAATAATAAATAGTTTTTATATTATATCGAATAGTTTTAATAATTATACAATATTCTGAGTGAATACAGTTATCTACCATTATAGCATTCTATATCCGACGAATAAAGTGCGTTTCAACCCTCTACTGACCAGCTTTATTATCTTTATTGTCTAGGACATATGTATTTGAAGGTTAGAGAATTGTAGATATACAATTTATGTTTAATACAATCGCAAAAATTGAACACGAAGGTTTTGATTGTACATTCTCAGATTTGCAATTTAATAAAGAAAAGAGGATTGGTTTTTATAGCGAATTTTCTTTTATATGTAAAATGTGTAATAAGGAAGAGGTTATTTCTATTGAACAACCAAAAAATAGTACGCTTCTATCCACAAATTTAGCTATAGTAACGTCCACTGTAAATAGTGATCAAAGATACTCAGAATTACAGCAGTTTTCGGCTATTTTAAATATGCCATGTATGAGTAATCCTTTGTATCAACAACTTCATGCTAAAATTTTTGGCAGAATAAAATGGAAATGTCACTATCAGAATTTTATCTCGACCACATGATACCGGAAATTATTTCTCCACAATTAAATAATAATATTTAAAATTATTTTAATTTTTTGATTTTACATTAATTATCAAGTTTCGCCTAAAATCTGGTTAAATTTTACATATTAGCAATTTATTCCCTATGCATTTTATGTTCATTAATATTACCTATATATTACTTATATTTATATTATAAAATATAAATTAAATGTTTTATTAATTATTAAAATATTAAAAAAGGTTATAACAAAAAAAAAGTATATGAAATGTGTTAGGTAGGTACTAGGTAGTAGGTACCTATATTATTATATTTATATTTGACAATTATTTAAAGAAAAGTTGCCCATTTGACATTTTGGTGTAAAAAACTAAAAAGGCCTTTGTATCATTTCATTATATTTCATGTAATGGATAAAATGTCGTCTGTTCTAAACTATCTCGTTTCTTTAAAAACTGGATGTCTGAATGTAAATTTTACGAAAAGATTGATCGCGTCACTATATAAATGCGATAAGGTATACCATTGATTATATTTATATAATCAATGGTACTATATATAATCAATGGTACTACAATATACTACAATATTTTCTCCGGAGATCCAAATGACAAAACGCGCGTGCCTGTGTCTGTTTAAATAGCTTTTATGTTTCGACTTCCGACTTTGCGTTTTGTTTTATAGCCCTGTCATACAGATGAAAAAATATCTATTTTATTGTAAGTTCTATACGTTCAACTACATGATAAAATCGATGTGATAGATTTGAAAATTTTTTATTACGATTTATTATACGCAAACGCGATACGAAATTATTCAATTATTGTCGATGAAATAAAATCGACCGTGGTACCTGCACAATGCACATGCATAATATACAGCGTATAATATACCGGTTGCACATACAATGCAGTGACAATTGTATATAGGTACAGCATACAGCTGGTATATGTATGTAATATGGGTATGCAATATAGCAAGTTTTTATCGTAATATTATTATGATTATCGGTATTCGACTATTCTTGGAATTTACAGCTCACACACACTAATCTTAATTTACACACTCACACATTGATATGACCAAAATATACATGGCACATAAAATGCCTAATCATTTCTCCTTGGAATAGGTCCTGCTCTAACCCGCTTAACGCATACATTTATCGGGAAAATACTGTCATTTAACTTTTGTACTAAAATAAATGCGACTGTGGGATTTCATTTTTCATCGAAAAATGGCCCAGGTTCTAATTTGAATAATAAATTGTAGTTACATATTGTAAACATGATCACTATTGTCTATTATCGCATTATCTATATGTATCTATAATAAAATTATAAAACTTTTTCACCAAATTCTATGAAGTCTATATTATATATATATTTTTTAAAAAGGAACGAAATTCCAATACGTTCCTTTACATAATAAATGAACTTCGTTCCCGACACATTTCTGAAAATTGAACGAAATCAATGGAACGAGTTCCTTTGAACGCATTCCGTCCAAGCACTGGATGGGGTATAATTCGATTTTGCATGATTAAGATAGAAAGTTTAAGAACTTTTTTGTTGGATCCATATATTGAATGTGTCACTCATTCAACATAAGAGCAGATTCTATCCAATATTACGGGCGAAGGGTTGAATATTACGACAAATAAGCAAATAAAGGTTATTTAGAAAAATCGATTTCAAAACGCTAAATAAGTATGGATTAATGATTATTTTCAATTTACAATAAAATATTTAAATATACATTGTGGGAAATATGTTCAAATTTATATTAGACCATTTTTTTAAGAACTCGAAACCACTACCTAGTTTATACAATATTTTGATTGAAGATTCAGCCATGAATAAATTACTTAGGGGGACTAAGTAGAAGCGATTTTAGAGGGTGGTAGGTGGGGGATTACACACCCCCCGAATACCGGCAACCGGCATTTCTGGTCGACATTTTTAGAAATTCTCATATTATCCCTAAAACTAAAATTATTAGTGGTCGGCATTTTCTATAAAATACTACATTATTTTTGTTTTCAAAAATTGTCCGTGAAATTAAGATTGCAGATATTACACTAATTACTATGCTGTGTGTAAAACTGTAAAATATATTGAAATATACTTTCATAATAAATTTATAAAATACAGTACATACGCTCGATTTAGCCGACCATTATTCTCGGTAGTCGGACAATCAAAACATTTCGTTATCTACGCCAGTAGGCATGACTAAATAGATAGGTATGTCAGCAACATTGTGATACGCACATCTCTGTGAAGTATGCCCACTTTTTACTGTGTTTTAATTTCTCCGTCTCTCATTGGTTACATATATATCAAGCATAGATTTCCAAGCTATCACCACAGAATTGAATGAAGAGCGGAGAACCTAATACATGGGGAAAATTGGGGATGCGCATATCGGACTAAAATTCGTATTATTGCTGACATACCTATCTATTTTGTCATGCCTGTAGGTACCAAAGTTAAGGTAATAATATACCAATATATTATATCTATATGTAGCTATAACTACAGAAAAATATGGTAAAATTGATGTGTATATATAATATATATATACACACACTCACATATATATATATATATATATTTTATATATATTTGATGATAATTATATACGTGCATATTTATATAATATTTTAATAAAAACGATAAAACCTATTTGTAATATTGATCATGCAAGCGGGCAGTCGTCAAGTCATAATAATGTATAATATTGTTTCCCAAGTAACAATTTCTAAAAATGAAAAATATTGATGTCGATACGGCCAGTCAGCATTCGTGCTTGTTATCAACCTAAACATTTAGACTGAGGCTATACACGGTGTTTTTCCGTCGCGAATATCCGCCGCGGATACTCGACATAAATCTCCATACATGACGTTTTCACTCGGCGATATTCCGTCGTTTTATTTTTATAATATTTTAAAATATTGTATGTCAACATAATATGCCATAATTATTGTATGATATGTTTAGTTACACAATACATACATACAGAAACTGTCATTATTCTATTATTTGATTATGATTAAATCATTTCCCATTTCCATGTGGTAAAAACATAGATGATAAATATATATGTATATAATTTATTATTATTTTAATTATGTATACCTTAATATTATCTATAGGTAAAAACGTATTTAATATTTATCGTAGGTTTTCTGTGATATTACCTATAGGCTATAGCACATATTTTCTGTTTTCTCAATACCTACTTTTTTGAATGTATTTGTACGAAATTGGAAAAAACCTATAAACAACGTTTACAAAATCATTTACAACATATAAAAACCTAAGTATAATTTATAAGCCCAGAATACGCGTCGTTGAAATGTACAATTTAGATGAGTACCTAATTAAACTTGTCATATTATAATATAATAAATAGTATAGGTACCTACCTACTACATAAAATTAAGTATTAATAATTTTATTATATACACTACATAGATAGGTATACAATAATAGTATACAATGATTGAATTTATATTAAATTAAAAATCATTTAATAATAAATATTTGTAGTAATAGGTATCTGCATACAAGGGTGGATTTAGAGAGGAACACAGGGGGACGGAGCTACTCTTTATTTTTTTCATATTTAACAGAGTACCCTTTTATTTATTCAACAACGAACGCAGGAGACGCAGTGTCCGTTTTAGTTTAAATTTAATATTTTTTAAAAATGTAATTTTACTTTGGAAAAATAGCAAAATTACGAAAACGAATGTTTTAAATAATAGGTTTTAGATAAAGAATCACGATATACAATTTTAAATGGTTGATTTTATTAAATCCTATTGAAATCATAGATAATAAATAATCTTCATTACCCATGAATGGCTTATGGTGAAATATTGGCGAAATCAATGCGGCACCAATAAATTTCTGTTGTTTACATTTAATTTTATTAGTGGAATGGTGATTTGCGTTCTACTTCTACCACTGTTTTGGATTTTCCGTTGTCATATAGTTGGATTTTAGTTTAGATAAAAGGAGTTTTTATGGAAGTATAAGCTTTCTGATTAGGAAATTTATTGTAGTTAATACTTTAAAGAATATACTTTTCAATATATTATCAGTAGGCACCTAGTTTTCTTGCGTGAACAGAAAATGTATACCAAAAATGACCAAAAATCGTTACACATCAGAAAGTATTAATGCCAGAGATTTGAAATGTACGTACACATTATTTACAGTAGCACTAATAAATTTATGTATTGACATGTAATTACAAAATAAAATTTTCAAAACTTTTTAACTACTTATCAGTAATTTATAAAAAAAATATATAAAAACTACATTTCATTCTAAATATATATCTTCTTTGATCATTTATTTAAAAGGAACAAATGCTAATTTTTTTTGATAGAGGAATGCTTTCTATGCTTTCTCGAAAATATGTAACCTGACGTTGATGTAAAAAAATGTTGAATTTTTTTTATTCTATTCATATATATAATAATATAAAAATGTTTTAAAAAATTTCTTCCGGTTGAGAAACTATGGATAGGAGTGGAGGGACAAAGTCCTCCACGGTTTACTTTTTCTCTAGTAGGTACTTATGTCCTGGAACGCTGATTTTTTAACTATGCTCAGAGTCCATCCATATTTTTTTTCCAATTCAACCACTGTTTGCATATTAATAAACCAATACCTATACAAAATTATTGTATTATCGAATACAATATAAAAACGCGGTGGATATTCGTTGCCCGTATAGCTGCACCTCATACAACTATATAGAAAATGCGAGGTTTGCGATTTTATTACTTTGACGTTCGGACGATAATTCGCAGCCCGGCCATGTTTTTCGCAGCGTCCAAATCGCGACTAAAAAACACCGTGTAGGTATAGCCCCGGCTTTAATATGAATATTGAATATTATGTCATTTGTTCTCTCCACGATTAATGATTATTTTATTGTATTATGATATAGTATATTATTATTATTTTATTACATTGTTTAATCAATAATTATTAATCATATACAATTGCAAAAATTGTATGCTGCACATCTATTTTGATGTTATTATGTTTTCTTTTGTCCGTAAACAAAGAAAAATGAAGGGTTTTTATGCAAAATGTACTATTGCCATTTTTTACAAAATCTAGTTAAATATTGATTATTATGGTAAAATCGCGGATATAAATCCATTGAGATTATCGTTTTTTGATTAAACATACTATTTTCAAGCCTAAAATGCATTTGAAATATGTCATTATTTTAGAAACGTATCTACTATTTCCAGCATTATTTTTTTCGTACTAAAACCATTCTCCTTCAAAATGTGCTATTTCCTGTATTAAATCATACGCTAAACATCTGATTTTTATGCAAAACGAACTACTTCCTTATATTTTTCCAAAATATGCTATTTCCAATTTTATTTCAATTACGTTTCTTGAAAAATCGTTTTTTTTTTTGGCAATAGTGCGTTTTGCATAGAATGCAATGTTTTGCCTTTCATTAATGTGTTTTAACTAAAACACAAAAAAAAATGTAGTCGGCAAAATTTGTCCTCAAAGTCAGTAAAATCCACTCCATACCCCCCTAAAAATAAACCCTAGAATTACCCCTAGGGCCTAAGCCCTCCTCGTGATCTTCGCCTATGCCATTCAATAAGCGAACGTGTTATAAATTCCCGGTTTCTAAAAGTATTTAAAACAACATTTTTTACTAAATGGCAAATATTGATATCGGTAATCACTGCAGCAATGAATTATTAAAGCAGAAAGAAATAGCGTTTAGAAAAATACATTCTTCAAGAGTGCTAGATTTTCCGTTTTATCCCTACTCCCTTGTAAGTAGTAACTATGAAATATGAATAAAAAATAATAAGGGCAATTGATTGTCAAATCAACAATATCCCTCGTAATAACTAACAATGTAATAAAAATAGTGTAAAACAAAACAAAATTGACATATAGGACCACTTATAAAATACTTGAAACTTTTGTACAGAATATATATTACATTTGTAATTTGTTGCCTTAAATCCTTTAATATTGTTCAATACTTTTATAGCCTTCGTTATTCTACGTGAAATATTTCCTAATCGTCAGAAAACTTTTGAACTACTTTTCTCTAATTACTTTTATTTAAAAACTTTTCAGTAGAAATAAATGTAAATTCTTAAACGTAATATGTATTGTTTTAAGTTTTAGCTTATAGTTTGTTAAAACGTGCTATTAATAACTTTTTAAATAACACGATATGAACATTTTCGATAAACGAAGAATGAGTGTAGAATTCATTTAAAACGTATTATAATATTAAGTTTATAGAGAATTATATAACATTATATGATTTATATTTTTTTCAAATTTAAATAATAGAAAGTATTTGTATTTAAATAGGCACATATGTTTTATAAATTACAATAAAGTACATGTAAAGTATTTTAAGTAGTTACATCCATTATTAAACAAATACTTTCATCTGTAAATACTTTTTTTTTAATTTGGATAATACTGAATTTGTTAGATAATAAATAATTAATAATATTTGTGGGTTCATATCAAAAGTTACTCTGTTTGGTTTCATATTTCAATAATTAAAATATACTATATTATATATACTATATATATATATATTATATATACTATATACTATATATTATATACGTTTAAACCCATCCCATAAAATGTATTAAGTTATCTATAGGCAAATATTTAACACGTAATTAGTATGAATTTGTATGACGATGGGCGCGGTCAAAAACACGTGTTCCCGCCTACCTGACCAAAAAATATTTAAATATTTTTTTCATTTTAATGAATTCACTATTTACTAATTACTCAGTAACTAGTATTTATACGACCATACGCAGAATTTACATTACTATTTAGTATTTACTGCAATGCACACTATTGCACAAATAAATAGTTCAATCATATTTAACTATATTTAATTTAGTATGGTAGGTATTGAATTTATAGAATTTTTCATAATAAATAAATAATAACAATATATAATTATATTTGGGTATATCTTCTTTGATATTGGTCCGATTTTTATTTTTTTGTGTTTCATCTTTTCCAGCTGTAGATTTACTATCGGATGACGTTATTGCATTGTTAAAAACTATTTTTGCTGATTTTAAAAGTAAATAGTCTATAACAGTGAAAGGGTTAATGGTGCACAAACGTGCTATGATTGGGATTACAATGATTATATTGGAAGCTTTAATTAATTAAGGGGTTGTGTGTATAAGTAATTATTTGATTTATTCACGTTACGCAGTGTGTTAGTGTGAGTAGTATTTGGTCTTTAGTGTGTGTAAATACGTTTGAAATAATAATAATAATGATGGTGTATATGTGTACACTCGCACGCCCATGTCAATGAATATGGCTACGATATTTAAAAAGACACTAAATCCCATTTCCAACATACTGATTGTCCTAGTGATGCGATAAAGATTTTGTAACCTAATCTGAATTCGTCGTGAAATCTACTTTTGAACAACTTTCACATTTTAGATTCTGAGCGTAGCGAGGAAGCTTATGGTTTTACAATGATGTTTATTTATTTTTTTTTTTTCTGTAAACACTTTTTCTACCAGAAGAAGTGCTTCGATCTTTACACTCATACCTGGTTTCCGGTAAAAAATTGCATCTAGTTGGTACTTTTAAGAGGTCATTTTTCGATTTTCATAATAGTTTT
>JAIPRL010000265.1:43586-68918 GCA_025469235.1 Pemphigus obesinymphae | reverse complement strand
TCAAATATAAATAAAATGGCGGGCGTAAGGGTGCACCATAGAAAACTTTACTGTTCTGTATTATCATTGATAATTTTGTAATGTAATCAATAATAAATAGCTCATGAAAACAACCAATGAAAACAGCCAGCGTCCCTTACGCCTGCCATTTTATTTCCTTTACGTGAAAAAACGTCATAGTGGGGGTATAGCTGCAATAACCTGGTATATTTCAACCATGTATACGTCCAATTATTTGTCACGTTAATGAATTATAAACGATTTTTCGCAGGCATTACTGGAAAAACTCGCCGACGAGACCGGCGTGCGACGCCGAATGCAAAAAACGTATGATATGCGACCTCCGGTCTGGCCGTTCGCACGACCGTAAGGTTCTGTGCCAGGAAATCGAGTCCCGGATTGACGCCGGTACGAGGGTTACCTGGAGCGCGTGGCTGTACAATGGGTTCACTGCGTCGTATGTGTCGTTATTATCCATTAAATACTTTTGGTTGCCCGCTATAATACCTTACATGCCGATCAACGGGACGCTGTGCCTTGCCATACGACTAACGCTTTACTAATAATCGCTATATCATATTGTGCAAACTACCTATCCGCTTTTTAATTAACAACGACGGTAATGAAACCGAAATAATGAAAAATAATGTTTTATTATTATTATTATTATTATTATTATTATTATTATTATTATTTCCAAGAGTGAAAATGGTCTGAGGAGGTGACGGTCATCGGTGTAACACTGTATAATACCTAAGTATATATTATTATATATCGTTATATTCGTCTACAGCAATCTTCTAGCTCTATAAACTTTATCGGTGAGTGGGTATAGAGCCTACATTTAGTAGAATAAATAACGTTTTTTTTTTTTTTTTGAAAATCGTTTCAAGACAAAATAGAAGAAAAAGAATCAAGTAATTCCTGTGTATATAATATAACACTATTTGTTAACTAATTAAATGTTTCGTTATATTGTCTATATAAACTTCCAGATCCAAATACCAAGTGTAGTTTATAATATATACAGAGTGCGGCATATTATATATTATATTTCGAACAGATCTTGTCAAGTTTTATTATACACGACGCTACTATATAGATCGCCTATATAAAAATCAGTTTCATTACATATATCATCCATTTATAAGGGGTTATGTATATGCAATTTTAAGAACTTTTCGGATAGTGAAAATTTTTAAAAATGTTAAAATATAGGTATAATCTAAAAATAGTCTCATATCTGTACCGCTTTTTATTGTCGTGTATACACGATATGTTCTCGAAAACTACTAGGGGCTTTTCTGATCATAGTTTGATCAAAAATTATCATAAAAGAGAAATAACTGCATTCAATTAAATATGAGAATTTGAACTAAGACCGAGCATAGAATTTTCGTTCGATAAGTATATTTAAACGACTAAAATTTGTAATTGAAAAAGGTTAAATTTCCAAACTTAAAAAAATTGTTTTAGCTAAATAAACTTTTGAAATTTTGAATCTTCGATAACTAGTATAGAAGTTGTACTTATAAATCAAAAACATTTTTTATAATATATTACGTATTTCGTGGTTTTCACGTAAAATATGAAATATTTAGACTTTCACCAAACTTGTGTTAGATATTTTAGCATCTTATTTTTATGAAAATTCTAAAAGTATGATAGGTAACAATATTTCTTTAAAGTTTGAAGTTGATCATCTATTATGTACGGAATTCCATAGATATAACTATAATGACTTTTTTTTATGTATTTCAGATGAAAAATATTTAATTAAATTCAAATTAAAAAGTTTATTACAAGGTAAAATTAATATCAAATAGTAACTACACACCCGATTTTTAAGGGGTTTTATATAGGCAATTTTTACGACGTTTTAGGAAAAATGAAAATCCAACAATTTAAAGATATTTAATATTTTAAAAATAATCATGTGTCAGTACCATTTTTTATTGTTATGTTATTACGATATTTATTAAAAATCACGTTAACGCTCTATAACTACAACTTTTCTCTTTGTAATCGCAGTCAAAATGTATACAAAATATGAAAGATAAAATATTAACTATGTTCTAGCGTAGTTTTGTTGAAAATCCGAAATCCATAATTGAAAATCGTAAAATGTTAAAATTAAAAAAAACTACACGCTACGGCATAGTAAATATTCTCATCTTCATATTTTGTATACATTTTGACTCCGCAATAACTAAAAGAGAAGTTGTAGTCATAGAGCGTGAATGTGTTTTAATACCGCTAAAATGGGTGTGTACACTGTGTAGCATCCTCTTAAGAGGACGCCACACTGACAATTCTTCATTTTTATCAACTCACAAATATGTTAGAAATTTAAAACAAATTCTAGGTAACAACATTATCTAGTAAGTGATGAAGCCGATTTGCTGTTAAAATATCGATTTTTAGTTTTTGTTTTGCAAATCATAAAACGTGTAATAATGAATATATCGTAAATCGACTACATCTGTCAATAAATAATTTTGTTCTTTATAATTTATTTTTTATTTTATCTTGATACAATATTCTAAAGTTAATAAATATGAAAAATGCGTAAACATGTTATTTAACAATTAAAAATAGTATTGACACAAGACTATATGTTTAAATTACTTGAAAAATATATTAAAATATTTTTGAATCGTTGGATTTTCATTTTTCTTAAAATTTCATAAAAATTACATGTAAACCCTTTAAAAATCGAGTGTGTAGCATCATATATATATAATACAAATTTCATTGGAAATCAAACATTTTGATATTTTTTCAACTTTATTAGCATATTTAGATTTTTTCTTAGAAGCCCTAATTATAAAATTTCATAAAATAAATTATTCATGATTTATTAATTAATAAAGATATTCAGAATATTATTAGGTATTTGAAAGTGTATTAAAAATGGTTTTTATCAAAATAAATAATAATATAAATTTAAAATATAATGACCATGGGGTACGCCTGATGATAACTTTCCCAGCACCCCATATGTATATTATGTTGCCTATACAGAATGTCCATAAAAATGTAAATCATTACTTCCCAAAATATTAAACAACCATTGTATATTAAAATATTTTGTAGAGTAAAATTCAAAAACACTTACTATTCCAATTTTATTTTTATTAGTTTATCCATTATTATCCATTCATTTTGGACTCAGTTAGTTAGATAAATAACAAAATGTAATATTTAATAATCTATTAAAATATATAACTAGATAGAATACCCAGTCAATAACTTAAGGGTCTTCGACAGTAGAATTTTCAAAGCGCTAAAATGGTCTTGGCATTTCCATAAATTGGCCGTGTTAAACTTGTTCAATTTTAATTTTGAAAAAGTTCTGAATTCGTTATTATATTTTCTATGTTTTTACCAGATGATTTTTTTAAATAAATGACAAACAATTAAATAATGATTTTTTCATCAATTTGAAACCACCATTAAAATCTTTATATTGATTTAATTTTAAATCCATCTGGTAGAAACACAGTTTAACAACTCATCTTTAATTTTTCCAAGATATGTTTTTTGTCTAAACTTATCCAGAAACCTACAATTATGGAAATGCGTGAGCATGTTTATTAGAAAGTACCATGATTATATAGCAATGAAAAGTAGTATGGGTATAAGGATATTTTTAGATTAATTTTAAATGTACTTAAATATTTTTAAATTGTTAGATTTTTATTTTTCCTAAAATTACTTAAAAATTGCTAAATACTGAACTCCTTAAAAACGGCCGGTGTCGAAGCCCCTTAACTGATATTATTTGTTATTAATATAGAACAACATATTTTGATTTTGTGACCTTTTTAATGATCAAGAGAAAATATACCTCAATTTTAATAAATTGTTTTTCAATAGTAGTATTGTAATAACAATATTGATTAAATGTTAAAAAGTAAGTAGTACATAATACAAAAAATTTTTATTATTTTGAATTTATTACATATGTCTTTTCTGGCGAAAAATATGTGCAATTAGTCATAAGAAAGTATGTGAGAAATAGCATAAGTCATTCACTTAACAATTTTAGAATTGCGAAAATTTTGAAACTCGTTTTGTAATCTATTTATATGATAATTAAATAGAAAATAGAATAGTATTGGTTCCGATTTTGTGATTCTTTTTTAAAACAATAACAGTTCTTGATGGTCGTATGATATCAATAGGTATTTAAATACTTATATTATATGTTCTAAACTAAGTACATATAAATATCAATAATTTAAATCACGGAAGATAATTATAATTTGATATGGAAAAGTTGGTTTTATTTTAGAAGTTTTATAAATTACGCAGTCTTTGTAATACAAATTTTATAAATTATATCATCTGATATCATCTGCCAGCCAATATGTATTACGCGGGTGACAAAATTTAAATAATTTATTTAACTAGTGACAACGAAAATAAATTTGTTGGTTGTACCAAATTGCATAACTACATAGTATATTTTTATTAAATTTTATTATGGAAAATTCAAAATATATTATATTAGGTATATATTTTTTTTTAAATTGAAGTTTGAAAGGAATGAAATATATATTTAAAAGTTTTATATTATATTTCTATTTGTTATTGAAAACAAAATTATGCAATAAATAATGAAAACAATTTAAGAAAAGTTTGTACTTCATAAGCTGTAAAATAGGTTTTTACTGTTATAAACAAAAACGGTATGTTAATTTTAAAATAATTTTAAGCTTATTTAATTGACATTTCAATGTACGTCGAGAAGTAATCTACTTAAAAACAAAAACAAACTACTTTCAATCATATTTGAATTATTTTCGTAAAAATAAATGTTTTACAAATTTAAAAAAAACGGGTTTTTTCTATAAAACTTTCTTATACCTATATATATATAGGTATATGATAATATTTTTTTTTCAACAGGGATCGTCATTGACCAGAAATGTCGTATGGGTTCATAATGGAATTCCAATATATAATGTTCCAAATAACAAGAAAGACGATCCCGGTCCGATTTCAGTAACAACTGAATTCGTACAAACTGACAATACTATACAGAGTAGATTGTTCATCCGAGGAGCGTCGCCGTCGGCTCTGGGAAATTACACGTGTACAGCACCGAACACTGAACCTGACACGGTAAACGTGTACGTGAGTGAAGGTAAGATTTTTTTTTAATTAAATTTTTTAAATTTTTATAATGCATTATATTTTTTTGTTACTTGTATTTGTGTACTATGATTTAGCCACATAGTTTTTTATGAATTTAATACTGCATAAAAAATAAACAAACAAACTTTAGTCTTTATACCTATGAGTAGGTAAAAATAAAACATTACATTATATGTATATAGATAAAAATAAAGGTAATTTAAATTATTTTTGGTCTAAATATTATAATAAAATAAACTTACCATTTATCTAGATAAAAATAACCAGATTTGGTCGGTGTTGCTATTATTTTCATTTTTTAATTAGTACACACCACTGTAGTATCTACTGGTTAAAATCATAATCTATTTTTGATGTTAAAATGAGTACTTACCTAATAAGAAATACTAAATTAACTAAAAAACGTACTGAATATCATAAAGTGGTACACTAATAGCATATAAAAAAAGTTATTACATAAAATCTTAGAAAAAGTATCTCAAATACCAAAATAAACATTAATTAAACAATTATCAAAAAATGTGCAATCAAAAAATGTCTGCATTAACTACAATATAATATTATCTATTAAAATATATTATACAAACATTCGGACATTTTTATTATTAAAAAATGACTAGGTACCTACTTAGTTGTTTTAAAAAATGTATGTACATCAATATTTTCTTTATATATTTTATATTGAAAATTCAAGGTGGTTATTATATAATTAGTAAAATTTTTAATTCAGTTAAATATATAATTTATTTTATTTTAAATTTTTTACTAATTATGAAAATAAACAAAATAATTGGTTAAAAGTTCTAATAAGGTATACAATGTTAACAGAAAATGTTTCAAACTACATAAGTTACAAATTTTGAACCAATATATTTACCTTATATATTTATTTTAAAATGGATTTTTAGACATATATATTATTAGGTACTTCCAAAATATATATATTTTGATTAAAATATGTACTTACGATTTCTATTTATTTAATATTTTTCTTCAAAATATATGTAGGTACGTGTTATTATATTATTTTACGAATTTGACACTTCAATAAAAATCAAACCATAAAAATTGTGTTTTCTGATTAAATCCAAAAGTAGCTCCTATATGATGTTATATTTTATTTTGAGATTGAATTTTTTTTTTTAATCAACATAGTGCGAGTCACGCATTACACATATGTGATTCACTGTTCTTTTTATTACCAATTTTTTTACAGGGTTATTATAGCAAAACGACAGTTTAATTTTTATCATACATATTGGTACCTACTAAATAGTATTATATTATTAATCAGGTTATAGTAAATGAGAATAATTATTATTTTTAATAAATTTAATAATTTCAATTCATAAATGCACTTTTTCAAAATATTTTTCTTGTTTATTTTTATACAGAAAACATTAATTTGTAATTAAAATTATTACCTAGAACTTTTTGTATTAATAAAAAAGTCTAATAAAATAGTCTTTGAAAATACTGAATACTATAATATAAAATAAGTAAAAATATACGGTAAGTTTTGGTATTCTAGAAATTATTCCACAAATTATAATATAATATATAATAATTTGCTTAGTTTATATTGTGTATTAATATTAAATGCAATAATCTAAAAAGTGATTATAATACATACTGGTATATCTATTTTGTCGTATGACAAATGAATGGTGGTCAATACGGTAATCACTAAAAATATACACCCCAAATTACAATAAAAATAAGTTCACTAAAATGTATGTTTTATATAATAAGTACATCAAACTTTATTTGGTTTAAAAATACATTTTTTGGTGAAAAATTAGTTGTAGTTAGTACTTTGAAAAAGCCATTTTTCGACTTTTCCACTAGTTTCCTTAAGAAAACGTGATTTTTTTATCTCCGTCTAACCAACTTATGATAAACTTACAAATTTCATGTTCAGAATTTTTACCATATCATGGTTACTTTTAGTATTAAAGTAAATTCATTTATTACCCAATATATAGATTAAATAATGATCTATGCTCTAGAGTGTTCATATTTTCTGAAATATTAAAGATAAATTTATTTGTTTAAATTAATGGGATTTTAAAATAGTTATATCTCTTTACAAAATTAAAATGTCAGTAAAATGACATAATAATACGTAGTATAATATATACATAATAGACAATGATCTCGTCCATACATTTGATAATTGGCCAATAGGTACCTATGTCAATTTATTCTAATGTCAAAAATAACAAAGTTGTGATAATAATTCTGAACGTAAATTTCATATAATATTATCAATTTATTAGACGTCTTCTTAAGTATTAGGTCAGATTAGATTATGTAATGGAAAAATTTTATAATTACCTATAGGGAATATAATGAATTCACAAATAAAGTTGTCGTCATTACCTCTTTTTAAAAAATATTATACCAAACTTCAATTAAAAACATCTTTTGAATATACTTAGTGATTTTATCTTTGCTTTGAAATTGAAAATAATAACACACTATGATGATGGACCAACTTCCACTATCTGTATCTTGATAACATTTTAATTTTATCATTAAAAGGTAAAAAAAAAAATGTATTAACTAATAAAATGTATGTACGTAAGAACCACAGATATAAGATATACATCGTTCAAAACTAAAATTTAATTTATTTTCTAATTAATTAGATAAATATATATGAATTTAGAATTAATTTAGTGACCTACTGAGTCTTCCTTCATGGCATATACGTAATGAACACATAATAATTAAAAATAATAGTTACATTTTATATATATTTTAATACTAAATAAAACATGATCTTTAAATTCATAATACATTTTTCATCGATCTAAAATAAAAAATGAAATTGATTGACAATTGTATATATTTTTGAATTTCAATCAAGCACCTTGATAATAATTTTCGAGTGGTGCCATGTATTTTACGTACCATTTTCGTTTTTAAAACTGACCATACCGTTTCAATATAAAATTGATATACTTATACAATAAAATTTGTGTTCTTAACATTGGAAATATCCAGCAGATGAGCTATAACTCATAAGCTAAAAAGGTAAACTTTATATTACACCTCAATCTAATCAAACATACGGTTACATATTGTTGATAACTGTGTAAATTAAACATTAATACGAAAATATTGCTGTATACCACACACTGAATGAATGTCATGCATTTTTATCGACAATTATACTATTATAAAATTTGTGTTGTTATCATTAACTTTGTCGATATAACATTTTTTCATATCTTTTTTCAACACTGTACCTATTTAATACTGGTAATTACATTTAATCAATGATCTTGTAAACCAATAACCAAAACGTGTAATGTAAATCGATCAAAAATAAATTATAATAATTAAATCTAAATGCCCGATAATTTTTTTTTAAATATTTAATAACCATAAAATATAACATAATCATAATATAATAATAAAAAAATTTATATTTTAAAAAACTATCTTTTCACATATTATGTTTTTTATTATATATTTAAAATTAATAATATGTTTTGGTAATTAATATTTATCATAAATCAAAAATTTAACTTAACCTTAAAACAATAATAGTGATATCATGATTAAATGATTGTATTTATAAACAGTGGTGTATTTAGGGGGATGGGGAGTCCTGGGTTCTGGTTGAGAACACTCCCCCAGAAGCAAAAAAAAAAATCACCAATATGTATAATTTCTTTTAAGTTTTTCATGAATAATTTATAAATTTTCGCCCATTAGTAAATTGCTCAGATAGTAGCTGAAGCAGCACCAGCGCACGTTCAAGATGCCGCGCGTCGTTGTGATCGGTCAGTAGGTACACCAAAACATCCAAAACCAAAAAATATTGGACTTAAAACTTAAATAGGTACCTATAATTAATTTATTAGATATAACTTTTAAGCAATGACTGGAAAATGAATGAAAAAAGTAATAAAAATGCCCTAAAATTAATATACTGGCTACATTTTAGATTGTGAGTAGTGTAAAATATTTCTTAGTTTTACCATGAGGTTTATTCGTTTTACATTTTTCTGTAAGCAAATATCGACCAGAAAACTTGACGTCATGATTTAATTTTTTCATGCGTACCCATTTTTTGAGTACAAAATTTTATCAGAATGTTTTTGAAATAGTAATAGGACCATTTTTAAAAATACATTAGAAAAAACTATCGAAAATTTCGAAAAATACGGGTTAAAATAATGGTTATTTCTCATCCCATAATATTGGTTCTAAACATTTGAAAATTTCACAGAATATGTATTTTGAGCTCAAGTTTACAAAAATTAAAAAAAGGATTTTAATAATAATTAATATATACTAGTTTATATGTATATATATAATATATATTTGTATTAAAAATATTTTAAAGAAATATTTGAGTTTTCTATTAAGGAATTTATTTCACAAAATATGTGGATAGAGTTTTTTGGTAATCAAAATTCGATTAACTATATTATTATTACTAGGTCGTGGTTCTTAGGTACTTTTATCATTTATTACCAAACTAAGGAATAAGTTTTTAAACTATAAAGTTTAAAAACAATTTTTTAATTCAAACTTAAAAGTATATTAAATTAATGTTTTAATAATATATTGTGAGTTGTATTTTATGACTTATCCTGTAGTCTGTATATTTATGTAGTATTCCCTTTCAAAAATTGTTGACCTTTTCTTCGGGTATACTTATGTCTAAATATTAAATTTAAAATATTCTTAATTTTCATATAAATATCTCAAAATTATTTTTAAAAAACACTACCACCATTTTTAAAGTAGTTTTTTTTTTATATAATAGTTAGACAATGAGGAAAAATATGTAGGTAAATGTTGAAAAATAATTTTATCACTCATTTTTATTCGTGATTAATGAATTATGATTCCATATGATGAAAAGTATTCTAAAAATATCAAAATTAAGTGCAATTAAGGCTAAAATTTTTAGAAAAGTTTAAAATTCAAAATTCACCACTCCACCAACAGTCTTTTGTATGTCAACTTTGTGATTTTCACTCTAAAAATAATAAAATATATAGGTAAAGGTTATATAAATTATTGTTTTTCAATATTTTTGAACCCCTCCCCCTCCACCAGAAAAAAGTTGAAAATACGCCACTGTTTATACAATTCATATAAAATTACGAGTATACTCTGTATTCTATAATATAAATAATACATTCTATAACACAGTTATATAAAATTATTTTTTAATACAGGGTTGGACTGGTCTAAACCGCTTTTCCGTGATTTCGGACTGAGCCCTCGGTTAGTAATCGGGTATTTGCTTATAGTACTCATATACCAATAATAAAAACAATATTTAATAATAAATTTAAGTAAATATTATTTACTTTTCAATATTTGTAGTGACCTTATTGCTACTATTCATAATATATTACCTATAATATGTTGAGTCTTAAGACACGATATTCTTACATACAATTTAACATGCAAAACCGTTTTGAAGATCACCAAAAAATTATAGTTAAATAATCTAATCACTAATGGAATTTAAATTGACCTTTTATGAATATTTTATATTTAGTAGAACGATTGGTATTTATTTTTATTGGTTATGAACCCTTTTTACCAGACCGTAGACTGGATTTTTTTTATGCCAGTCCGAAACTAAATATATTATATAATTGTATCCTTCTATCTGGACGTATCGACTGTACGAACGGTATATTATTCTATTGGTAATTAGTCGGTGGTTCAAAACCCCAAATAAATTAATCGAACGTTGTTAAACTCAGTGGTTTCTGTTCTGTGCTTGTACCCATTTATGAAATCAAATAATATTAATCGACAAACTAACCGTTTGACCAAATAAACCACACTAATATTTCTAATAAGTGATATATTTTGTATAAAACGTTAGATAGAATTTACAGTAATACGTATGTATTATTAAAAATCTATACGCTAAAATAAGTATAATATTTTTAACTGTTAATAAAAATGGTATTACATTATTGACTAAATACTCAAAATATTTTGGGAAAAATATAGGTACGTTCCGCGATTGTCCCTCTGATTATTGGTTCAAAAACGGATAAAAATTAAAATATATCCTATTTAAAATTATATTATTAGTAATAACTAATAATTAATGACTATAATATATATGTTGACTTTATTTTTATCGATACAAATTCAGAATTCAGACCCTTAGTTATAATATCATTTTGGCACACACAAATTGCCTCCCATATTTTTTTACCTAAAAAAAGTTACTTGAATAACCTCCGACAAAAGTTAGAATAGACATGGTAATATATAATCGATATTTTATATTTTAGTAGCGAATATTATTTATATTTTTATCCAGTGTATTTAAATTATTAAATGTATATTTTGACAAAATGAAATGATACATGTTATTTTATTCTTTAAATTGTGTATTTTTTTTTTTTATGTCAATTTCAAATTTTTTAAACAACAGTTCTAGTTCTGTCCCAACGAAATTTACTTTTAGTGATATTGTGGTGGTTAAATTATTGATTTTAAATTAATATTTTGTAAGCTATGATCAACAGTTTTGTAAATTAACATTGTAAACTTATATTTTGTATATTTATTAAACTGTATTATTTTGACAATACAATATATATTTTATTGCAATTTTATGTGATTGTATATGATAACTTATGCTCAGTTGGAAACAAGGTTTAAAAAAATATATCGATGTAATATTATATTGATATCGGTATTTATAAAATAATGGAATACATCGTTGTGTATGTGTGTGCCCTATAAATTATATGCAGTATTTGGAGTATTTACGTATCCAGATAAATAATGGCAAGTTATCAAAACCATTATGTAAGATAAATGTTCACCTATTTACGTACATTTATTAATATAATTGTATATGTATATTTTTACATAAGTCTACTTAAGTATATACAAATGCCCAAATATGCTGTTATCCCAAATATATGCTTTTATGTGCGTAATTAAAGAATTAATAAATATTGTTAGGTATTTATAATATAGTACTAGCTTATTGATCTTAATAAAAACAATTAAAAAAAATATTGGAAAAAAAAAGTTTGAAATTTAAAAGTTACCATTTTTTTTTTTTATTTAAATAAAAATAAATTGATTTTTTATCTTTACCTGGATAATTTTATTCATGTCATATCTTACATTTATCTAGATAAATTATTAGTTATATATTCCCAATACTATTTATTGTTTGTATGATAACAATATTTGGTGAATATTTAAACCTTTATGATTTTATCAGTATTATATTCGATTCCCATAACTGACAACTGTGTATTATATATTAAATAATATAACATAATATTATTTTCAATTTATTTTCCTTATGAATTGATAATACCAGAGAAAAACTTTGATTCTGTATAAACTATAAAATGTCCATTATTTGTCGGTAAAAATGGGTTTTTATCTGGCTATCTATACATTATGTTTGTGTTATAAGCTTTATATTATATAGGTATATTTAAAAATTTGTGTTTCTAAAGAAATGTATAATAAGTAACATGAAAAGAAAAAAATACTTTTAATTTATACAGAATTAAAGAATATTATAATCAATAAAGACTAATTTTCAAAGTAAGTATTTTTAACCTATTGAAGATATTTAAAATTATTACTATATTTGAAAAAGTTACTTTCGTGGATGCTTTACCAAATCGGGCATTTTGGTAAAGAATTACGTACTTATATTCTTTGATGGTATTATTCTGAATGTACAATTTTCTAGAATAATTATTGTAACTAATATTTCCAGATGCTTATAAATATCATATTGGAGTTTCCGGAGCATTTTTTTTTTACACAACTATAAAAAATAATTTTTAATTCAAAAATACACATTATTAACATTTTTTATTACAATTGTTAATATTTTAATTAATTTATCGATTATAATTTTTTTTTTTAAATGTGTTGTTTTCTATTATATTTAAATTATAATATAATATATATATAATATATATTTATTTATTCAACAAATTCAAAAAAATCATGCTTTATTAGTAAATATTATAACACCAATTTAGCATTAAATTATTCCATTATAATTTAAACTCTAAAAAGTATGTACACTTTAGTTTTATAAGTTTATTAAGTATAAATTTATTTTACACTGTAGGGATACTGCAGGTTATCACTTATCTGTTGGTTCGTTCAAAAATATAAACGATTAAGGTATATTATTAACTTAAAAACTCATGATAATACACAGTTAAATAATTATTGCCATTATGTCAACATTTACAATCAATATCTAATTTACAATTTATAGTTATAGGTACTTGAACAAAGAGTAGTATTTGAAATCGTGTGTATTATCAAGAGTACCCGATTTTAATGTGAATATTTATATATTCAATCTAATAGGATATGAAATCAAAACACATTTGCATAGGTAGTTTTAATCACAACATTAATTATACAAATTTTGTTACTTTTATATTTCTTAAAAATTCATAAATATTGTAATGCAATAATACTAACTTTTAAAAATGTTGATAAAAAAATACATTTTTTTAAATATCATATATATTTCAAATATTGAGTTTTGGACTTAATTGAAATAACATTATTTTTTAACTAATTGTATAGAGAGAGAAAATATTTTAATTTTAGAAAACATTAAGGATACGAATTGAGTAAAATATCTTATTGTTTACCGGTTAATAATTCTGGTAAGGAGCTTAGTATAAAAAAATTTCAAAATACTACATTTAATAAAGTACTCGTTTGTGCCATAAGTGTAAGTTCTTAAGAGTGATCAATAAACTTCATGTTATGGTTCAAAGTTAAGGTTTGGTTTTTTCAATAAATATAGATATTAAAATAAGCCTGTACATAAAAATATTATATTCACTGCCAAGTCATGATTGTTTTTGCATTTTGATTTTTCTGAATACTATTAAACTATAAAAATGAATTTCTTTACGATGTTGAATTGATGCCATTAAATTAATGACAAGGACCCAAGTATTGCATTACAAGACTATAATATAAAAATGTAAATCGTAAATAATAAAAATCGATTTTTATTTATTTTTTATTACTTTTTATATGTTCTAGTCGTATCTTATGATGTGTTTTTATAAATAGGACATTGTGAAACCAAGTGTTTAAAATTTGAACGGACCATAACGATATGTACAATACTTACAAATAGTATTAGAATGTAAAACCTAGGAAATTCACCTAAAAATTCAAAACTCTTATTCCTTAACGCCTTACATTTCACAGTTTTACCTTACATGTCATTAGTAAATTCTGATTCACTCTTAGTGGAAGGGGTGAGCAAATCGAAATATCGATTTATTGTAGCATAGTCGATATATTACCTAGTTTATTGTTTTTAACAACATTAGAGATTTTTGTGATATTTAGAATCACATAACTTGATTAGATAAGAAAAAATAAGAGTTCTTATTGTAAGGTTATTTTGTTCAGTGTTATGCGAGAACTGCTGAGAAAAAATATTTATGAATATCCAGACATCATATTTTGTAAAATTTAAAAAATTCTTTATTATATTTATTAATTTATTTAATAATACTATACGGGAATTCATCTATTTTACAATGAGTAGGTAAATTTAAATTCAAATTGATAAACATATAACATTAATATTAAATAACTTATACAACTAAGTATAAATAAAAGGGAAAATAGAGTCAAAATTAGCTATACATACCACGCCGTAGTGGTTAATTTTGAACCATAACTATTTGAGGAAGAAGGAAGCGAAAATGGAACTAGGTGCCAGGAAATTTAAACAGGAACCTTCAAAGGTATTTTAGATAGTAGATAAGGTGAATCAAATTCAACTGTGAATTAATTTAACCAAACAAATGAGGTTTGCATCAACGTACGTCACCCTGACCCAACCCACCACAGCTCCAACATGCATGTAGAAAATATATCTATAAATCTATCCAAAACTTAGGTTTTGTGAAGCGTGTGTCTGCTGAATTTAAATTAGTGTCTTCTCTGAAAGCTCTTTAATATTCACTAATTAGACTAATATTTAAGGTATAACCAAATACCTAAACCGTAACCAGTACGATTCAGTTATTTGAGACCCTAACACAGTGTTTAATTCTATCATTTTTGAGCGAGTTCATCACAAATTTTTAAATAATATTAGTCGTGTTTTAAAGAAGAAATGTCTTCATCAAGCGATTGACTATATACTGATACCTTAGCTTCTTGTTGTAATAAGCGTACATAACCCTGACCCGCCTCACTCTAAAATTTAAGAATTTTTGGTATGCATGATTTAGTACGCCAGTTGTATACATTTGTATGATCAATGTCGGAATTTGTATTACACTGTCACCTAAGTTATAAGTAAAATAAACGGGGTGGGTTGACGTGATATCATCCCAGCCCACTCCCACCAAAATAAAAATGTAGTATTCACATTTATTTCTACGCTTTTTTTATGAATTTGTTTTTAATTTTTTGAAACTGAACTGGACACTTGTAGAATTAATGTAATATATTATAATTAATATACCAAATACATATTATGTATATTCAGAAAATCCAAAAATAAATTATACACATTTTCCTGCGTAAACGAGTTTTTTTAATGACTTCCTACTATAACCTTCCTCTAAGAATGATAAGAATATAATATATTCAAAGTATAGTATCGATGGTTTAAACTTAAAATTTCTATTGCGTTCTGACAAACAAACATTTTTGAAGTTATATATATGTATATGAAGTAAATATTTAAAATATTATTTAAACTATTATTAATACAATGATAAGTGTAAAGTAATACAGTAATGCAATGATAATTATAATTATAAATGTAATTACTCAATTACCGTTTTAATTATATTATTGTTTTTACTTTTTTTACGAATAAAAATGATTGTCTGAATTCAGGGTCACTTGATTAATCTCTGTGTTTTATGAACTTTATTTAAAAAGATCCTTTTTACTTGGTACTTAAAATGTATCAAGATTTTATATATTCATGAAATCATGAATAATTTATAATTCTTAAAATGTTAAACAAAAAAAAAGAAAATATAAAATATAAATACAAACATTAAAATTATTATAACTAAAACGTTGATGAACACATAAAGTCATGTTATTGAATATATAAATATAAATGTAAATTTTTATATATTTAAATGATTACTTTTTTCAATTATAATGTAAAATTAGACAGATCGTAAATTATTTTTCACTTTATTTATAATCAAACTGTAATATTTTTGTTTTATTAAAAAAGAGTTGAAAATATGATCAAAACATTGGTCTGATCAATAAGACAGTGTAAGAAAAAATTATAACGGTTTATAATAAATTTGAAACTTTGGAAATCATTGCACCATAATATACGTTTCATTATACGTAGACACTTTCGAATTTTCTAGTAAATTTTATATAGTTAGTAATATAATGTAATGAAAATTCAGATTAAATTTATTTAAATTCAGTTTTAATCTTATATTCTTATTATCCAATATAATTATGTTTCAGCAAAACTAAGAAAATGTATAAATCATAAATTTTAAGAATTAAAATATACAAACGTTAACGGTAAACGTCTGATTATAATATATATAATAACTTTACGAATATTTTAAATAAAAATACAATCAATATTATTATATTTCATAAACTAAGTAAGTTCGAAAATTATACATAAAAAACCTTCAAATTATTGTAGAAACAATTATTTATGACAAAATAAAGATAAATTTTAAAACCTACCATTTTAACACTTTCTAAAAAATATTTATTATTTATATTCAACTTTCTTCGGTAAAAGCAGGAATTTCTTTGCAAATTAATAATAAATAAATTGTTTATAATAGTACCTAATTAATAATTAGTATATTATAAAATCCTATTTGTCTGTTATTCTTTTTTCTATCATAGAAACTTATTGTTTTCCTATTTATGTTATTTTAAATATTTTTCTTCTGATCTTCTGCTTCTTATCGATTTTTGTTCTTTTAACGTTATTGTTGTTATTGTTATTATACATATTATACTCATTTATCATCATGCCATACATTGATTTATTATTAGTGCTAGTTTTTTATTAAATATATTGTATACAATATTTCAATAAAATAAGGTTACTTAAAATTTAGTAAAGAAACTCGGTTTACGAGGATCCTTGTTTTTAAATATTATATGTTAAAAAGCGCCGATTTTTGATGATAAAAATTTGTAGGTACAACATTTATGTATTGAGTAATTAAAATAATGATTTTTTCTACATAAAGTCATATGTTATATCTGCTTTGGTTGTTTTTAATTCTTTAAAATTGTAAAATGTACCTATATACTGAATTTTTCTATTTTTTATAATAATATTCTGTGTTCGATAAATAACATGACACTAAATATTAGAAACAGTATTTACCTACCTAACTATATTTGTATAATACATGTATATATAGCAGTTGTAAAAAGTATAATTACGATGTGATTATTTTGCTTGTAAAAATTTGTATATAAAATTGCTTTATGGTTGGAAGTTTGAATAAACTTGTTGGTGGGTGTATTATGTAAATACTGGTCCACCAGAAATATTCAAATAAATCTGACGTAATAATAAATCTTTGTTCTTTGAAATAGTAAGAATGAGATAAGACAAATACTATTTAAAAATATAGTCAATATATAATTGTTTTTAAAAGTAAAATAATTTCAGAATTATTGTTTTTATTTTTTATGCGTAACGTTTTCTTGTCAGTTATAAAAGTTTTCTTATTTCAATGTAATTATGTAGGAACTTGACTAACACGATTCTACAAGTAAATTGTCGGGATGTTTATTTTACTTATTAGTGTATTTTTTCCGTTTTGGTATCGGTTTTATAAAGGTATTTAAAATTAAACTTCGGTACAAATTCTGATTGACGGTTATAATATGTATCTAGTTTTTAATAATAAAATCTAATTAAATAACTTAGGATTAAATCACATCATAAAATTCTAACATTAAAGTGCCAAAAAGGTTCAGGCTCCATTAGAGGTTCTTTAAATAATTACAATTTTAAATACAATTACTTATATTTTAATTTCGGTTCCATCTCCTATCACAGAAATATAAGTTATTGTAAATTTTTTGTAGTTAAATTCAATGTAATTAAATGAAAATATAAATTTCTAATACAAATAATTTGTTTTCAATATGCATTAAAAATTGAATGATTACTTTTTGTATTAAAATCTAAACTATACTTAAGTTTAAATATTATTATTTAAAAAGTTGAAATGATTGTTCGTATACTTTGTATACCTACAAAAATATAATAATGGGATTATTATATTGCAAATAAAAGTGAGGAAAACATTGACTTTTCCGTTGATAGCTATCGCAACTATAATTTAAAAAAACAATGCGTGACTCTGTGTAGGTATATTATAATATAAGTTACTTTTATTGTAATTTTTGTTTATAATCAAATTGCGGTTTTATAATGATTTATTATAAATAATTAATTTTTTACGTATTTGGGTTAGGCTTATATTATATACATTTGTATTTTATTCCATTAAATTGTATCCCTCTTTACATATTATAATATTTCTGTTGGTATAATATTATTCAATTGTGTAGTAATATTTTAATAAAGTGTTGTAACGTGAACTGTTAAATAAGTATTCATTACATAATTTACATTACACCATGTTAACCCTTCGTGTTTATGTAAATGTATATAATATATTGTTTTCTTATAATAATAAAATGTGATTATTTGTTTGATAAAAATTTAAAAATTTAACTTTATACCTATCTATATAATATACTTAAAATTAATTAAAAACGTATTTATCACTGATTTCCTTTATAATTGATTATTCAAATAATTCATAATTACTGATAGTTACTTATTAGGTACATACGTTTATAGCTTAATTAGAAGTATAAAATAAATGTTTTGTGCTTAACCAACAATGAGTTATAGGAAATAGTTTATACTTTAGACACTTAATGATGTAAGCTCTAATCTAGATTAAATTTAATTAAATATATTGGTCATTCTCTAAATTATTTATTTCATAATTAATCAACCTATTTTGTAATATATAAATATATACATAAATGTCATGAATATATTGACCAGTTAATATAATGTTATATTATCAATTTGTTATTTCAATCAATCATTTAAAAAAGGCCAAATCCTCTGATACATAATATTATGATTAACATCATATAGAACATATTTACGAGTATAATGAAGTTGTATATTTTATTTAAATATAATGTGTAATAAGCGTATCATTATATCATGCAAAATGTATTAAATGTGCAATTATGATTATATTGAATTTACTTATTAAACTATTACAACTTATTTAGTTGTATCGGTTCTACGAAATTTGAGAAATTTGAAATATTGAAATCAATTTTGAAATTTTAGAGCAATTTGAACGCGTCCGAAATTTTAGCCCAGTCAATTCAGTAAATAAAAATTCAGTGCATATACGACATTTCAGCTGGCGTCATATTATCGTAAATTGATAATTTTAAAGTATTATACACATCACATCATCAGTAAAATCATTTCAAGTTTTGAAATAATGTATAAAATTATTTGAGTTAATTTCTTATGTCACCATTATTATTTTTACACAATTTATAAAATAAATAAGATAAAAAAAAGTCAGGGCTTGAAACTGATATTGAAAACGGTATCATATACAGGTTAAAACCTTTAAAAAGTTGAAATCGAAATCAAAACCAAAACCAAAAATAATGGATAACGATATTAAAAATCAAAACCGAAATCGAAAAAAACAGATAACAGTATTTAAAATCAAAATCGAAACAGAAAAAAACGAATAACGGTATTGAAAATCAAAAACGAAATCGATGAAAAATGGATAACGGTATTTAAAATCAAAATCGAAATCGAAATACATAATATTATGATTGTATACTGAGTCCAAAATGAAACAAAATAATAATATAATTAATAAAATTAATAATATTTACAAAGGTGTGTTACCATGGAATCTTTATGTTGTAATTTTTAAGTTAAAATTAGTTAGGTATTATGTTAATTATGATAAAATGAACTATTGTTATCACGTAATTTCGTAATCCATTTATTGACTGGTATGCAAAATCCAAAAGACTAGGTAAGTTACAGTTATAACCGTTTTATATTATTATATACTATTATATATAAATCGGTCAACTTTTGATAGAGGATAATGGTTTGTGTATCAATGTAATAGAAAATAATAAGTTATATTGGGTAACCGTATATTTAGGGTAAAATATTTCCCAAAATGCATATTTAAGTATTTAAGTAGATATGTTCAATTTTTAAACTATACTAATTTTACCAAAATACATGATTTAAATTCGATGTCATTGGCTTAGACGCAACTAGAGTTCAAATATTAGGGTACTAAAATTATAAAACGCCTAAATAATCGCAAGGGCTTTACCCATATACCACCAAATGTTATATAATAATAATAATAAATATATTATATATATATAATATTATGATAAATAACCTATATTAAAGCAATTCACTAATTATCAGCTGCAGATTTATTAATTCTTCTTCATGTTAAACACCTTAAATCCGCCGATGACATGCAGCAATTGTATCTTTGTATAAATTTCATTTCCGAATGTCAAATTCTCCAGCAAGACCTAAATAATTTAGTTTCTTGAGGTGAATCCATTGGCCTTTCCATGAACATTCCTAAATGTTCTGTCATTTATTTTTATCGTTCATGCTTCGGAATTAGTTTTTCTTATCTTACTAATATTATTCGCATTAAATCATCTGACTCTATCTCGGCTATTTGCTCACCTATAACCTTTCCTAAACTAAACATCTCAAAAAGATTTGCGACAAGGCATTAAAAATTATTGGTTTTATTCTTCAGTCCTCTTCTGAGTTCCATCTATTATTGCCTCTCAAAGCTCTACTATGTCTTGGTTTGTCCGATCCTTGAATATGGCAGTATTTTATCAGATCCCTCCAGCGCTAGTGTCAGTTATATAATTTGAATTGTCCATGGAAAATTCTAATGTATTGTAGCATACAAATAACCTACCTGCACACGTTTATCAGCCACCGACGCTGCAATCGTCGAGCGAGTCCAAAGACGCTTTCTATCCTATGTGCCGGCCACGTGTTGAATATCCCTCGTTGCATCTACAGTTCTCCACGAGCATGGTCTACCGACGCTAGCCGATACTTTCAAATCCCTGCACGTCTGACCCGCTCTACCACCACCTTTACTATTTCCTATGCACACCACTAATTATGGGTCGAACAATCCCATTCACCGAACGTATTGCTAACGTCAATCCTTCGTTCTTTCACTAATATAGTTCCTGGCCAAGCCCGTATTGAATAAATAAATAATCGCATACGATATGACGGATAACATAGAAATAATTTTCTGCAATATTAATGGATCGAATAACGTTTGATTTTATTTAAAAAAAAAAAGAAATTAAAATGTTATTATACTGTTGTTAAAAATGTTTGTAATAATACTATACCGATGTATAGTTCAACACATTGTAAATTGTCGTATAGTTCATTTATGGATAGGGTCTGAGTAATCCTTTTTGTAAAAATGCCTTGCAGGCAGTACTAATTGCAGACAAGTATCCCTCCTACCCTAGTTAAACTCTGCTAAAAACGGCTAAAATGCACAATTACAAAAAACCCATTACTGCAAATATTGTTAACATACAGACATAAAATGTATAATAACAAGTATTGTTATAATTTATGTGATTGTAGGGGTTTTCATTTTTTACGCATAAAAAATTATTTTATTTTGCTAAAATGATAAACACATACAATTATTATGTTATCAAATATATAAATAAGTTTATAATTTTATGGTTTCCATTTATTACTTTTTTATAAATTATATTTAACTTAATCTATAATCAAAATTGTTATTTTCAATCGTGGTTTTCCCACTGTATTCTACTATCATATACAAATTAACGTATTTATTTATACACAAAAGAAGTTTTTTTTTTTTTTTTTTTGAGGTTTGCGTCCCATTACATTGACACATTTTAAACAGGTTACCTCTTGTCCCAGCTTTGTAAGTGGGGTCCTGCTTTTTTTTATTGAGAAAATATAATGAATAACCATATTTTTTTTCGCTTATTTACCGTTTTAAAAGCGATTAAAAAAATTTTTGTCGAAAATTATTGCTTTATTTTATTGTGGTCCCATGTTTTCATTTTAAAAAATATAGTCACCCTATATTAATATCAAATACATAATATTTTAGCAACTCGACTTTCGCTAGTAAAGGCAAATTAAACATCCTTATGAATATGTGAAAATTACTATATGATGGGTGTGACTGCGTAAATATATATATTTTGCAAGAGCAAAAATAACATACATATAAACGAAATTGCAAAAGCCGGAAATAATATTGTCTAACACATTTGAATACTATATTATGTTCTCGTATATTTATATATATATATATATATATATATATATATAATATGTATACAGTTGAATTCTTTATATGATAACTTGTAGTGTACCTTTGCATATGCAAAATAAAAATATTGTAGATATAAAATGCATATGGAAACATTAAAACGTTCTTTTTGTTTTTTGCTAACGTTTGATTTTCCTTTCCCAAATCTATACGTGAAATCAAATACATCGATATCAGTATTTTTTTTTTTTTTTTATACTGATTTGAAAACAGCCTTTTTGATATTTTTATACAATTGTATTCACTGTAAGAAAGGCATATAAACTTTTTTACATTTAAATAAAACGAAAGTGCACTAATGGAAGTGGAATAATGTTGGAATTAGATAATACAAATTTAGATTAACAAAAATTAGGTACAAAAATGTTATCTAACAAAATCTAAGAATATAAATAACACTACTAAAATGTTTGTTTAGGTATAAGTAGGTATAGATAATTATAAAGGAACTGAATTATATCTAGGTATATATCGGTAAATACAATTTTTCTATTGAATACTATGTTTTAAGAGGACACTACACACCCGACTTTTTAGATATTTTTAGAATTTTTAGAAAAATAAAAATCCAACAATTTAAAAATATTTAATTATATTTTATAAGTAAATTGAAAATAGTGTTGTATCAGTATCATTTTTATGTGCTATGTGTTATCATGATATTAATTGTTATAAATCACGTTGACGCTCTTTAAATACATTTCTCTGTATAATGAAAGAGTCAAAATGTACACAAAATATGAAAGATGAGAATATTTACTGTGCTCTAGAGTGGAGTTTTTCCCAGTATATATTTTTTTGAAAACCTATAATCTGTGATTAAAAATCGTAAAATTAAAAAAAAAAACATACAGAAATATATATTAACGAAAAAAACTCCACGATACAGTATAGTAAATATTTTTATCTTTCATATTTAGTATAAATTTTGACTGCAATTACTAAGAGAGAAGTTGTAGTTAGACCGTGAACATATTTTAATACCGCTAACATGGGTGTGTAACATCTTCTTAAGTTAATTGCTGACATATTAAAGTTTTTAATGTTAATATATATTTTTATTTTTATAATCAGAGTATGATAGACTTTGAGAAGTAAGAGGATGTATAACTATTAATTTAATATATACTTATAGAGCATAGATATTATTAGTCTATGTCTAACGGACCGAGTTTTTATGTCAATAGCAATTATAATAAATTATGTTATATATTATTAAAACTATAATACTTATTATAACGATAAGTTATCGGTTAACAGCCAACTGCATTGTGTTGGTGTAATAATATTAAATTAAAAATAACGAACACTTTTTAAACATTTGTCAATATTATTTATTGTTATTGTTTCCTACTTCTCGTCAATTGTCATATTTTGCTATTCTGTATATTAAACTGGAAGTATATAGATTAATCAGTTGATCGACTTATAAGCGATTGTAAAAAGCATGGACATATTATATATAGATTAGGTACAAATAAAAATTATAGACTATATACGAAGTATATTTAGTCCGTGGTCAAAAGAAATATTGAAATGAAAGTAGTCACGATTGTGGTAAAATCGATGTTTACGATCATTATTTTATAACAATTATGAATTCATTATAACCGTGTTATTTGCGATCGCGACAAAGTTTACTTTATCATAGGATTTATTTTCTAAATACACTAAGAAATATTCTGGGATCAGAAGGCAGAGACCCAAAATATAACGACAAATATCCATAAATATTATAAAGTTTTTTCAATAGCTTATTTAAATTGCAATTGACGATTTTAAAAAAGATAGAAGCGGCTTAAAACCGATAAGCAGTTACTCTAAAAATTAGGAAACCATTTTTAACTGAAAAGTGGTAACCACTTATTTTTTTAAATATTCAAAGGACCGTTCATCAATATATATATATATATATATGTATGTATGTATATATGTATGTATATGTATGTATTTAAAAACCGCTTAATACCGGTTACCGGTTCTCAAAACTGTTAGGCTCTTGATGAACTACCGGTTACCGCTATTTTTGAAAACGGTTGTAAGTCCTGAAATAAAAACATTTTTATAGTTAAAATGTATCAACAATTAAAAAATGATAACCGTATGTAAAAAACCACGAAACAAACAAAATCTAAATAGTATAAAATACATGCATTTGTTTAATATAATGATTGATCTAATGGTTTATATTTTATATAGAAAATAACATAAATTACTCAGATATCAGAATATGAGTAAAGTGAGAAATATATATATCATTTTTTTAAAAATACCCACATAAAATAAAAACGATATATTTAGAAAATATGTTGATATTTATAATAAGGAGGTTTAGCAACACTGCATAAAATTAGCATTTAGGGTATGAGTAAGCGAGAGAGATTGGATAAAAATTTTAAGAATGGCTGTGCAAATTTATACAAAGTATGAAGTATAAATACTAACTTTAGATATACGAAAAAAAAACTAAATATTTTAGATGATAAATCGATTTATTTTTACTGTAGCTATTTTTTCCTGTATTTTTATTAAATGTATACGGTATATATATACATTTTTTGAATAATTGGATATAGTTTTTTTATTAGAAATATACAAGTTAAATATTGATTAATATATTATGTTTTTAGAGTTTTTTTTTATCACATTTCTTATTATTATATTGTATGCCTCTATT
>JAIPRL010000265.1:0-43486 GCA_025469235.1 Pemphigus obesinymphae | reverse complement strand
TTTTAGATTAATTTTAAAATGTACTTAAATATTTTTAAATTGTTAGATTTTTATTTTTCCTAAAATTACTTAAAAATTGCCTATACTGAACTCCTTAAAAACGGCCGGTGTCGAAGCCCCTTAATATAGTAAGTAGGTGGTTATTGATTTTATTCCGATAATTTAATACAATCAATATTCACTGTCATTAAAGTTTTTGGCTTTCGTGTTAATGAATGATTTTTTTTAAATGATTATATTATATCATATTATCTTTTATATAAATCAATATCTGTTTATGTTTATTCAATATAGAGAAAAGTTTAGTGAATAACTGTTTCGATTTGCATTAGATTTGTAGTAACATTTTTTAAAAAAAATACATCCCGAAAACATATAATTCATTTTATTTGATATAATTAGTAAAAGTAAAAACCCTAATCACAAATGCATTTTTTTTTTTTATACCATGGTAAATTATCGTAGATATAATAATAAATAAGTAATAAAATAGATTATCAACTACTAAATGATGAATAAATAATAAATGTGCTATAGCTTGGAAATTGATTTTAGTGGTATTGGTTTCTCAGATGTGTTTTCAATTTTTAATCACTGGTTTTAAACGCTTAAAATATATATATATATATTTTTTTTTTTTTTTTGTTAAAACTTAAAACACTGATTTTTAAATATTTGGTCATCAATTATAAGTAACATTCAGTCATTCACTTATTATTTGATTTTACTGCAATTGTGTGTATTTGGCCGATCATCATGAGTTTTTGCAAAACTTTTGTTTGATATGATCCAAGAAAAATTTTATTTACAGTAACATTTAAAATAAAAATCCTTTTTGAAAAAAATTATGTAATTAGTAGAAAACTTGACTAGGTATATAATAAATCACATACAGTTTATTATTAATTTTCTGACTATCACAGTTATATAATTTTAAAAGGAACTTTTGCTGAACTACTTATGTATTATTGTACAATTGCGTGTTCTTGGTATATCCCCAAAAATATTATATTTGGTGAAATTGACTCAGTAAAATATTATTATAATAGCACATGAAATTTTTGAAATTAAAATCAAAATTACAATTAATTATATTTGATAAAATTTTGATTTAGTATTTTTCTTAATCCGGAGTTCCTTAGGAGTTAATTAAATTATTTTCATTATCAAGATTGAGGAGTATACATATAACATAAAACATATTTTATATTATTAATTAATGCCATTAATAGGTATAACAACAGAAATAAAAAAAAATAAAAAGATCTATCTTGATTATTTACTTAGATATTTATAGTGATTTAGGACAGAGATCATAGTAACATTTAAAAATACCATTTACAGACTTAATTTTAAATACCTAAATATTTATATTATTTGTTATAACATAATCTTAATTTAAATACCTACTTAGTTGAAATAGAAATTTAAAATAAAATTTATCTACTCCCAGACGTAAGCCAGGTAAATATTGTGGCTAGTTGTTTATAAATACAACGTAAAAAATACTTCTTCTATTTTGTCTTACGGTTTATCAATATATATTATAATATTACAATGTCATACAGTATGTTCCAGTTATACAATAATCAGTTTTAATAATTTAAAATATATATATATATATATATGTTAAATTATGTTTTCATTAATTATACAAAGAAAATCAACATTAAAAATATATACTTTATATTTATATAAAGTGATGATTGAACAAATTGATATTTCTGGAACTAACTGTATTTGGCAGTTACTTAACATACTGTTGATTATTGGATTTTGTATGTAGCCACCTATACAATTAAAATTACGATATAAATGACACAGTAGGTGGCACGTAAAACACAATAATACATAGTACACAATAGGTAACAGCCATTAAAACTTACCATATTAATTTAATTGTTGTATTAATATTCAATTTGTTTTTAGGATGTCTGTAATCATGTCCATACCTCACTACACATACCAGATACCTAAATACCTACTAGGATATACTAGGTGATCAAAATATTGTGATGCACTGTGTAACATTCAAACGTAGTACAAATTACAACCACGGTTGTTGCAACGGATCACATAAGTTGAGCAACTATATAATTTATTCTGAAACATTTGCTCATTGCGACACCAAACGAAAACGATGTGATTAGAAGTAGGTTGTTTTTACATTTAGAGAATAATCAAACATACAAACGGCCACGGCCCAGGATATGAATATGAATATAAATACACACAAACATACTGTATAAATATGTGTATTTGTTGGTGTGTATACTTATATTATAACAACATATTTTTTTTTTACCAACATTAACATGTTATACGCAACTATTAATGTATACCTTGATTTATTTATTATGCGCTCAAAAGTCTGTTGATGGATTCTACTAATTATTATGTTGTACAGTAATTTAAAATAGGAATATTAAATTATTAAATTGTAAATAAATTGAAAAAGTATCTAAATATTATTATTTTAAATTTTTTTTTGGAAACGTAAAGTTTTTGCTTCTATATATTGAGTCAACTAAAGATATTATTCAAAGTGAACATGTCTTAATTTCGTATCTAATATCATATTTCAGTATTATATGATACACTATTAGGTAACAAGTTCTCTTAATCAATGTTATTTTCATTGAATACCTACATTAAAATTGAAGACCTAACAAATAAATATTATAATACATAATTTACAAATAAAAAAAATCTATACAAATTTAATTTTAAAACAAATTAATATATGTATATTTTGTTCTTTGTGTATACAATATCTCATGTTATAAAATATATTGAAGTAAATCTTAATATAAAGAATTACATTTAGTTTTCTTATCACTTAAGTAATATATAAAAGATACACAGTATAAAAAAATTTGAGCAAGGGAATGTTATATAAAATAGGTATATATTTACAAGATATAAAAGGGTCAGGTCAATTTAAACAATACTATTCAATGACAACTGATGTAATAAAAAAATTAATTATAAAAAATTAAAATTAAATAAATGAGATGCAAATGTTTAAAATAAATTAAATCATGAAAATTATAATGATTTTACCCGTAATGTCTTAAGATGTTGAAAATATAATGAGAACATCAATATATTATATTGTTTTAAAAAAATCACTTAAAAAAAATTACTACTAAAAATTATAGTAAAAAAGGTAAAAAAAAATTAAGTAGCTGTTTTAAAGTAAAAAATAAAATGAAAAAATACTTAAAAATACATTAGAGAGCAAACCCTCTTATATTTGTACATTGAGTCTTCAACTAAAATAATGTTCTTATCATAGTAGACAAACATTTTATGGCAATTAACCATTGGTAACATTACTTTTTAACATTCAGTCGTGTAAAATTGTAATCAAAAACTTATAATCTAATTAATTACATTATTATTATTTCTTTTTTTTTTTTTTGTGTGTGATAGGTACATATATATATATTAATATTTTGAGCAAATAATTTCAATTTTCATTGACTTGATAATTAATTTTGTGAAATAAATTAAAATGATCAGTACATAATTAAAAATTTTAAAAAAATATATAATTATAAACACGTAATTTTATAAAAAAAAACCTAATTGGTCAGAGAATATTTTTCAAAATAAAAAAAAATTACATTTATAACTACAACATGAATAATTTGATTCGCATACTGTTCCAAAAACATTTTATAATAAAGGTTTAGATTAACTTTGTAAAATAAACCATCTGAATGTATTAATTAAATATATAACATTTACTTACAATCTTCGTAAGTTATGTTTTCTTTTGGTTAAATTAGACATCATTGAACGACGGGTATATGATGACATTGATAAAATTGGCATAGATAAACACTTGTGTTCGAAATTATCAGGATATTCACACATGCAATTTGTACAGAATATGAATTTACAATGAAACCCTTTACACTCAGCACGGGTTGATTGTGATGGTGACCAAGATGCTGGTCTTGTACATCGTGGACATGGAACTAATTGCTGATCAGAACTCAATTTTTTGGCTTCCTATAACATAAATATTACTAATATTAGTCATTATTACATTATCAATACCTGACTTAATGTATGTAAAACATAGTACACTAGATAAATTTACTCAATATTTATTATTTATATATATATATATATAAAAAAAAAGCACTTCATTGTAAAATCGATAAAATAATGGACAAATGCTTCAAACTCAAAATAGATTGACGTACCTTTTGAAATACGTGGAATCTATATTTGCTGGGACTCACTGGTGGACTTCTTTGAGGTAAATCTTTTTTTGATGGAGAACGCATGACATTACCAATATTGGCTAGGTATCCTTTATTATTGAAAATTGAACGATCACGACCATCATATCTACTACGGTTTTCTTTTGATAATTTAAAATATATTCGTTTCTGTTTTTGAGCTATTGGTGAATTTTGAACAGCATTACACCAAACTTTGGATACCATAGACATTGATATAATATCACTACCAGATAAAAATGAAAAAATTTTTTCTGTCACAGGTTCAAAATGATGACGTTCTGCTAAAAAATACATAATGTCTACATTTTCTCGGCCTTCTAAAGACGTACGTTTCTGATTAATATTTTGATATGGAGTGAAGTTTTTCCTTTTTAAAAATTGACTATCATCATCTTTTGGACATTTATTTATATGATAACGTAACCGCATATCTGGGGATAATTTAAATTTCTTTGAAGGAGAAAGTTCATTACATGTGGATGATTGTGAATAACTAGCATCAGAATTTGTTTTATTGGTAATATCTTCCAATTTACTGCTAATATTTTCTAGAGTAAATTTATGAGTGGTGTTTGACGATAGTTGAAGATCTGATGATGATGTATGATCAAAGGAAATAGATACTTCAGATATCTGACCAAGATTAGATGAAGCATTAGATATAGTAGAACTTGGAGTATTGAAAGGAGTATTGTAGCCACTGTCATCTATACTTTTGTGGGGTGTTGAAGTTATTAATGACTTGTACTTGATATCCCAAGGAAATTCTTTTACAGATATGTCTGCCATTATATTTTTATTGACTAGGTATCTAAAAAAAAAAAATATATAAATCACAATTAAATACATAGTATAATAAAATACCTACACATAAAATAATTGTATTAATTAATAATTGTATTAGGTATAACACAAAATACTTTATTACTATACACGGTTTTTATTAAATATTCAAGACTCAAGTAGGTAGTAGATACCTAATATACTGAATAGAAAATAAAATATAATGTTTATGGAATTTATTTTCATTTTCAAGTAGATACCCAATATAAAATAATTATAAGGAATTATTTTTCCCATACACAAACAAAGTTGTCTCGTGCTAAATTTTAAAGTGTTCTATATATGCGTTTTTCAAGATATTTGAGAAAAATAAAAATTTAATAATTTTTTTATAGGTTTTCGTAAGTTTTTCTGTTAATTTCATTTTTATTTTCACACAATCACAATATTTGTTTAAAAGAATATAACAATTTATTTTCAGTCTATATTACCATATTCATATAAAAAAAAAAAATATTTTTTCTTTGTAAAATGTATATAATATAGGTAATCCAAAATGCTTTTTTTCAATTTTTTTTTCGAGAAAATACAGTGAAATTACTGATCTTTCCTTTGATGTCAAAACTATGTTTCTACGATAATTATGTACTGTGCACAGAGCTGAATCGTGTTTTACATGATAAAAATACACATAAGACATCCTGTCCTTAAGTAGGTAGGTAAGATAATTACTAAAGACCTGGAAGAACCCTCAAAAAGTCCGGGCCAAGCCTTAGAAAAAAAGGACCAGACCCGGGCTTTTTTTTTTGTCCAATTTTTGGACTAGACTTAACCTAACCCAGGTTTTTTTACAACATTTTTCGGATCGAACCCGGTTGGGCTTAAGAAAAAAATCATTGGATCGAACTTGTATTGGGTATAAAATAAAAAAATATACAAGATATACCTAATTATTATAAGAAGTCACAGTTTGACGCTCGTCATGCAATTAAATATATTTATATGTCATTATATCAATAACAGTCACTACTATAATATTATATGGATAGTATTATTATTTTTCACAGGAAGTACCAAGATAAAATAGAAACATTAATTTGGAATATTTATAGAAAATTTGTTGCATTCGATTACAAATTGTTACAACACTACGAAGGTAGAGGTTCTAGAAGTGCAAAGCTACTACAATATCTTTCATAATATTTGTAGGTAGTTATTTATTATGACTGTTTTCAATTTTAATATCCTGCATACTCCTAATGGATAATGTCATGTATGTTTTATATTTTAATATTTTTGGATCAGGTTTTTTTTTCAGGCTGGGCCTGGTCTTTTTTTAGAACATTTTTAAAATCAGGCTGGGTTTAAGAAAAATATCATTGGGCTGGGCTGGACTTTTTAAATGCTTTGCTTTTTTTTACAAAATGGTTTGGATTGGACCAAGCCAGGCTTCAGAAAAAAATCCTTAGACCGAACCGGGCATTTTAGGCGCTTAACTTTTTCTTCGGACCAGGGCTGGGCTTAATAAAAAATTGTTGAAATGGGTCGGGGCCGAAAATTATTGGCGCTTGTAGGTCTATAGTACCTACCTAAAAATATCTATAAGTTAATGTCACTTATCCTTATAATTTCAAGAACAAAATAGGTAACCTATTTTAAAAGTATAATTACAAATATTTTAAATTGCTTATAAAAATTACGATATTACTAACAATAGGTAGATATAAATAGTTCAAAATCTAGCAAATAAAGGCAGCTTTTTATTGATATAAAAATTATACTATTATATTACTAAAATAGGTACCTACTTGAAATGCAAAACTATGTTTTTACAGACTATTTTTTAGTAGCGTCCCCGTTACACAGAAATTAAAAACTACAAAAAATAATAATTTTAAATATTTATGAAATATGTTTGATGTTCCATAACAAACTAATAAACCTATTTGTTTTATTTTATTTTCGTATGACCTTAAACTTAGTCAGATATATTGATACAATAAATATGTATATAGGTATACATATATATATATATACACAATAAAAATAAAATATAATACATTAAATATGTATACCAATTCAAATAAACCTATGTCTACTAGTTACTATCTATAAAAATTATTTAGAAAATGTTATTATAAATTATAAAGGTGTAGGTATAGTGTATACCTATATGTATATACCTAATATGTGTGTGTGATGCATATTTAGTCTGTCGGTATAGGTTAACAGAGCGCAGACATCCATATAATTGCTATACTAGAACATTGACCATTGTTATTAAAATTTTATCTTATTCTTTAAAACACATACCTATTACAACTACTTGTTTCATTCAATCATAAGATTAGTATAGGTGAATAATAGGTAACATAATTAGGTACAACAGTTTCATTCATTTGTTATACACAAAAATATAACCCTAACATAAAGGTCGATCAAGCTATTATTATCTGAGATATTAAGAGCCTAATCAATAGTTGTTAACAAAAAAAATATGAAAAAAATACGTTAAATTTAATTGTCTCATACTTATATTACGCGGGAGGAAAAGTAATGAAAATAATTTTAATACAATTTGGGTGAACTTATAGGAGATAGGAAATAAATAAATATAACTTCCATTAACAATTTAATTAAGCAGTTTTATATTTTTTGATAAATATTGCAAATAACACATTTAAAAAACTAAAAAACCTTCCTACCTACTGGCATAAAAATTACCTTTATTCATTATTTTATTTATCATTATCAATTTAACTCATGTTAATTATTATTATGAATGACAATATCATCTTAACTTCAGACTTAAATTACTTTTTTTAGGAACACGAGTAGGTACATAATTATTGATAAAATTGTATTTGAACATGTTTGTGTTGACAAAGCCATAATAATTTATATGATAAATGTACCGATTTTCTGTTTACCTTTATTGAAAAAAATGCAACTTCAATTTTTTTTTTTTTTTTTTTTTTAATATTAGACATTTAGGTATGTATTTTTATATATTTTTTCCATTAAAATACTAGCTTTTCAGTAGGTAATGAATAAGAATTTTTTCATTTTAAATTGTTGGTAGGTATACCTATCTAATTCTTGTTTGAAATTAACACTACTTAATCAATTAATTTTAATTTAATTTAATTACGATTAAAGTTCTTTTTTTTTTTTCATTTTCAATGATTTATATTTATAAATTCTTTCACTTTCTAATAATTACTTATAGTTCCATACAAACAGCAAATTAAAAAATTAGTGTTACACTGTGAAGTACTTAATAAAAAATATTGTTACATTTCAAGGTGAAACAAACCTGTTTGCTCATCTAATCATTGACATTTTAATTTGTACATAAAATCCTTTTTTTTATCACGAGTAAAAGCAGATATCAAAATAATGAAGGCAATTTATTCCACATTGTATAGTTTATTCTTATTTATCCTCTATTTTCCATGCATTATATAAAATACTTTTTTTTTTTAATTGTATAAGTAGGTACCTAGGTATTCAATGCAGTTTATTATGGTCTCTTAAGAACATGGAATTTATTTATTCTCTTTTTTGAACACTGTCCAATTAATATATTAATTAGGCAAGTTAAGTAGGTATCTATTCATATTTACTAGGTGCCTACATGTATGGATAATTACAAACATACTACTTAAGGTGCGTTTACATAGTGACAGTTAACCTCGACTGCAGTCACAGCAGTCGCTGTCGTGGTGTAAATCATTCGATAGTAGCTGTTATGACAGTACTGTCACACTATCTAGCCGAGCTAGAGTGCATATACCATCGATTGATTTACAGGACAGCGATCGTCGAGGTTTACTGTCACCATGTAAATGCACCTTTAATGTAATAAATAGTGTAAATAATGCCTATATACTTACGGCTGTTAAATATGAACATTAGATATTCGTTCAATTAATATTTTATTTTTATATTAAATAAAAAACCGTTTACATTTAAATGTTAATCGTGTTCAAAATTGTTACTTTCAATACGTAATTAACAAAAATAATTAGATACCTATACACACCTACCCTTTAAAAACTTCAAATTTGAAATAGGTACCTACCAATGTAAACATTTTAAATTTTAAAGGTAAGGTAAATAGGTACTTGGGTATAAAGAAAATGAATAACATAGGTATATTTAATTTATAAGCATAAAATGCTAACATCTAGTTAGGTTTTCAGAAAAAAAAAAAATGGTCAATATAAAAAAGGATACCTACCTCCTATACATACTAATTAAAACGAAACAAATAATAAAAAGTCGAATCTTTAATGGTGTTGAACTACAAGGATGGTACTTTTACCGTCGCGGTGAAACTAAAATCGTATCGTTATCGTTCCTCAGCCATTAGTGAAATGGCCGATTAATGGCTGTGCAAAAAGAGTACGCAAAGCAATTTGCCCAGCAATTAGGTACCAATTATAATGGCATATTTTCTATTGAATACACTATAATGTCATTAAGGGTCAATCGTCGTGTTTTACGAACGAGCGGAATTAAAATATGCACAAACTACAAAGCCGACAGAAGGCCGCGAACGTCCGACGCTAATTTCGTCGGGCCCGTAACGACGTGCAATTAACTAACGTAGGGTACCTATATACATGTAGGTAGTTAATTAGGTACAACTTGTGGTCAAATTGTGTCGACAGTTAATGTGGCTAAACGTACCCAAAAGTGCATTAAATACCTTACCTGTTCGGCGGCGTAGTGTTTGGAGCGTTTGGCGGTCACAGACGTCGCTGCAAAATGCGTATTGTTTATATTACGCACGTACCCGATGCGGCGGTAAGCTACCTATATCGGATCGTACTGTCGGCGATTACGCGGGCGATTGACGGCCGTCTTCCGGTGTGCGGCCAGTGGCGAGGACACTGGGGAAGCGGCGGCGCATGATAACGACGACGGCGATTTGGGCGCAGACGATGTGGTATGGCGGAGGAAAAAAAAAAAGAAAAAGCGGACGAGCGATCGACTTTTTCCGCGCAAACCGGACGCACGGCGGGCTATCGCGGGAAGAATGTCGGCACCGACGACGGTTACATTCGAAACTCGGAGCGGACGGGTAGGCCAACGTGCGTACGGCGGTCGGCGGTGTATACAACCATAGAGCCGGGCGGTGGGGGGACGGGATGGCGGGCGACCGGGGGACGAGGTAACAGCCGGCCGGCCGGCCAATGGGAGGCTGCGGTGGCGGCGACGGCAACCGGCCACGGACAGAAACCGAGAGAACAAAACGGTCGAAACGCGTACGAAACCGAGTAGAGAGAGGCGCTCGTCGACAAAACGAAATCCTTCGACGGCCGTTTTGCCTTTCTGCGCCGTGGTGCGTGTCCGGTAGGAGCGTAGTGCGCGTTCCGGACCGGTTGTCGTCGTGCCCGGAGGGTAGTGCCTACTCGGCAAACCGGTAAGATGCGTAGATCGCGGGGTTATCGCTGCGACGGGTGATATTGTATTATCACGCGCTACGTCTGTCGTGCTCGGCGTCCGTTTTTGCCGGACGAAAAATAGATACCTCCCAAAACCCCCTTCTCGTCGTGTACGTTCGTTTGGAAAACACCGGCGAGTCTATTGAACGCTATATTTCGCCCGGGAAATTTAATGAAACAACGTAATAATGGAAAATATTAAAATGCACCCGCGAAACGCCGTAAAGTCGTGTACCTATAGAGAGGTACGCACCGAAAAGTGTGCGTATTGCAAAATTAAATTGTTTGAAAAATATTGATTACAAACGGATTTATTTCGCGCATATAAATTTGCAAATATAGTCGTTAAATCCGAGGACGCGTATACCCATCATTAATATTTCGATACTCGTTTATTATAATGTTACGTAACATCGTTCCCGACACGATTGATAATAATACACCTGCCTCTAAATATGAAAGACTTTTGTCGTTACTTTTTGACGAAAAATATTGATATTTACGTTGCACGCAAAAAGACGACGGTAATTTTGACGTCCGTATAGGTACTATATTACTCGGTAGACCGTCTTTCGTACGAAAAGTCAGATAAAATAAAATAATTACAGTTTGTTTATCTTTGCAATTTGTCGATAATACCTATCATATATTATAATTAATTATTGAGTCCCGTGTTTTCCGTCCGCAAACATTTTCCAACAGGTGGGAGTGGTAATATCTTCAATTATCAGTCTCCAATTAACGTAGGTGCAGTTATATCAAATTGTAATATGCGTACATACAAATTCCGGAAGACGAAATTTATGCAATAAATATTTATTATCCGGACCTGACGGATAGCTGTACCTATTTCCCAGGGATCGAATGAAATTCCGGGAGTGGTGGGACGGGACGATGCTATACAGCCTGTATACGCATTGGATTTCAGTGATTCAAACACTATTCGCGTCACCGTGAGAAAGTGGAAACATACTGGTAAATTATACGTATATTGTGCAAATTTGTGCTGCGTTCGCGTATTTCTACTCCGTCCACATGTACAGCTCTAGCGTACACACGTTTGCTAAATAAATATTTTATAATAACAAATATAGGTACGTCTATAGGTTTTGTGGTAATACGCCTACTTGTATGGGTTAGGTCAGTCGTAATACGAATTATCGATAACAAAATGTAAAAAGTCGTACACTATGGATGGTAATTTTCGGCGGTGAAGGGATCGAAAGGCGGTAAGATCTGTTCGGTTTATTTTCAAAGTCACGATGTTTGATTTATTGCTAAAATGTTCTATAATAATGTGTTATACGTATATAGGCACTTTTGGAAGAATTTGGATGGAGCTTCGGACCCCATCATCTGTACCGTTACACGGAGAATTTACGAAAAATAATTGTAAAATTTAATAATCGCTAGGTATTGAACTTGTCTTGTCGTATTATTTACATTCGAATATTATATTATATTACATTATGGCGACTGCTATTGGTTCGTAAAATGTCGGACGAAACTCGTTCCCGGCCCCAGCCGACGGAGAAACGTGCACGGACGACCGTTTATTGTCTCGAAAATTCAAATAATATGCGTATATACGCATACCATGCACAACATATTGAACGCGTAGGCGTACAGATGTGAAACATATTATGATACGATCGTATAACATAAATATTCCACTCGTTCAGTCGTCGAAAGTCGAGACTACATAGGATTCCCGTCGCTCGTGGCCGGCATAAATAATAATAATTAAATAATACCGGGTCTCCCGCGCCGTTCCATTAATTCATACCGAAATCCGTACACATGAATAAATTTGTCCACGCATTATATACTGTAGTTCAATATTGATCGGAACGACGACAAGTAGTCAATTAGTCATAATTATTATTATTATTATTATTATTATTAGGTACCCATAACTACTACGAGGCAGTGGCGTATTTAGGATTTTATCGAGAGGAGGAAGGGGATATTTAAAACTTTTTGGACGCACCAAAATTTTTTCACAACTAAATGTTTTATATACGTATATTTAGTTCAATACAAATTAAAGAGCATCCAATTTTTAATATTATACATTACATAAATATATATAATATATCATCTAAGAATGCTACTTATTTATATAGGTGGATATATTATATATTTTTTTTTTTTTTTTTTTCATAACGCTGCCCCAAATTTCATTGTAAATTACTTGAAAATAAGATATAAACGAAATTTGCATTTGAACAATTCATATTAATGAAAATATCACGTTTAAACGGTGTGTGTTTTACATAGTTTTACTTCAGAAAAAAAAAAAAATGTGGACGACATTTTATAGTTTTTGGCTGCAGAACCAGATATTTAGATTTTCGATATTATTTTAGCAAATTAAAGAAAAAAGTGAGAAATTACATTTATGTCGAACACGGACATCTCTTTATTCAAATAACTAAAGGGAAAATGGTGTAACATTAAGATCATTTCGTAACTGGAAAGTCGTCTGATGTTAAAAACTTAAAGCTTGAAATTGAAAAAACCGGTCAATAAGGACTAAGGGTAGAACCACTTCACTCGTCAGATAGTGTACCAGTAACCTAACCTCAGGCGCTAGGTCCATTTCCCCTTGAGTTATTATGCGTAATCCAAAATTCGATTTTGGACTACTCAAAAAATGAGACTTTTAATATGTTATATACCATAGTGTACAACACATTTTTCCATCGGTTCGAGCCCGTTCTGGATGTTATTGAATGTGTTACGGCGATTTAAAAAGTTTTGGAGTCAGCAGAAGAGCTAGAAATAAGCATTTTAAATTATGCAAGAAAATGTTCAAAAATAGATTGCAATATGGATGTGCTAAATTATATTTTAATTCTTGTATATATTATATTTTTGTAAAATTAAAAATAATCTGTGTTAATATACTTTTGGCCCGCTAAGTGCGTTTAATTTTTTATATGGCCCTCAAATAAAAAACTTTGGAGACCCCTGACCTATAACATAATAACGTTTATTATATAAAATGTTTATAAAAATGACTGAAAATTGGTCAAAAAGTTTTGAAATTGTACCACATCAATATAGTAAATAATTATACCTACCTATCTACATTTTAAGTTTCTGGCATTATAATTTTCTAATTTATAAAAATTTTTGGCTAAAGAAATTTCTGAGAAATTTTAAAAATTACCCTTTAAAATACCGACTAAAACAAATTTTCTAACAAAAATCTCTTCACTCTAAAACTCCTACTCGACACCTATAGGCGGGTACCTACTTACCTAAAAAGTGTAGGTAGATATTATAACGTTTTTTGAGATTACAAAATATAGTTAGGATAGCGTACGATTAACAATGTATTTAATTTTATGGTCGTAAATCCTAAAATATTATATTTTGTAAGACTTGAAATTTCAAAATCAATAATTATTGTTATAATATATAGGTACCTAGCCCAAAATTTAAAAAAACCCATCGTAAAATAACTTCGCTCAGAATCGAATAAAATTTTAGATAAACATAATTTGTATTTTGTATTATAATTTATATATAATATTTGTATAAGTACATAATATCTATATTGTACTATACTATCTATACTATATTGTAAAAATCCATATTATTATCTACAATACTATCAAATAAAATATGTATGTTTATTAACAATTGTAAATTGTTTAAATGCGAACAGCACTCTGAGCGCATGCCGCTTGAAATAATTTATATTTGTTTCCATCAAAAGTAAAAAAATGTACATATACGAAATATATAGGTAAAAATAATTTATAATAAACATAACAATAGAACTGAAGATTAAAATTTATAAAAAAAAAATGTATGTATAAATGTGCAGAAATATATTATTTCAATTGTATATTGAAATGTTAAAAATTATCTTGGATATATTTTAACCGCGATCGAAGATCGCATGATTTTATTTTTTCCATTCAAAGTGTCCGCAATCTGCAAATAAAAATACGAAGTGTCCGTTTTCCATAAGTATTATATCCTCCTTTTTTAAATAAATTAATTGTTATTAAAATAAAATTCCAAACAACAAAGATAAGAAAAACCAAAAACCACATCAAATAAGAAAAATGCCTCAAAAAGGTTTTTTTGCGGTGAACGTACCAAACATTGGGGTTTCCTTGGTATGGACAATCCTACTAGTTACTACATCAACTATTAGATGTGATGATTAAAAAACATCATTGGTCTAATCGATGTTTAATTGATTAATTTAGAAACCAAGCGGATCTAGAGCTAGATTTTTTTTATTAGATGTTCAAATAAATGTTATATTAATTAATAATGACGTAATGAATTTGGTAGGTAGAGTATTATAAAATACAACGAACAAAATTAATTTAGGGACAAATACCCGTTTTCCCCCAATCCTGGATTCACTACCGTGGATTTATATTTTATTTTAAAATTATATGGAATTTAGGATCGAATAAAAATAATTAAAAATTGTATTATTTTTATTAATTAATACCACAGTGGCATTTTTTTTTTTTTTTTTTTGTAGAAACAAAATTAAATCACTGAAAACATAATTATTCAAATATAATATTAGAGACACTATTATATCAATATACTTGAAATGCGCGGGCTGCTTAGATAAAAAAAAATCTGATACATCCTGCAGTCTACAGATCGATGAGTACAATATTTATATGATTAGATATTATATTTCTATTTATTATGCAAAATTATTATTTTTTCCATTTGCATAATGATACTGAATAAATATCGTACACCTAATTATAAATAAATTAAAATATATTTTTTAAATTAAATCTACTCGCTACTAATTATGTACATTATGTGTCGTGTCTACATAAAAAAATCGATTAAAATGTTAATACTAAATAGGTATAGGTACATATATTAACTAATAACATTAGTTTTATAGTAGGTAATATAGGTACCTACTATAAAAAAATTCAATGCTAATAATAAAATAGTACGTAAAATATTTTAATGATGGATAATTTATAAGCAGATATAATTTGGTAAAGATACATTTATCGCATTTATAGATTTTGAAAGGCTTTCGACAGTGTATCATGGAAAGAGCTCTTCCAAACTTTAGAAGAAATAGGAGCTGATTACAGAGATAGAAGGATAATAGGTAGGTATATAATTTATACCAAGATCAATCAGCTATAATAAGAGTAACAGACAAATCATAGACAGCGATAATTAGAAAGGGTGTAAGACAAGGCGATATCCACTCTCGCCAATCGTATTTAATATTTATGTCGAGCAGCCTATCAAGGAAATTAAAGAAATACTTTTTAGAAATGAATTAGGCATACAATAGTGGGTGGAGAACCAATATCTTTCTTAAGATTCGTTGACGATATTAGACTCTTAACCAATAATGAGTATGATTTAGAAAGATCACTGGAAAAAATGGCGAGATACCTCCAAAAATATCATTTGAGTATCAACTGGCGTCTGCCATAAAACCAAAGTTATGATGTGCCAAAAATCAGACAAAATTCGTAGGATTAGCATCCAAGCAGGGAATCGCTTATTTGACCTAATGTAGAACTTCAAATACCTAGGTAAGTATAATCGACCATGAACCAAGACAGCAAATGAGTCATGGAAATAAGATCTAGAATTGCACAGGCGAAGTCAACATTCACGAACAAGAAAATATTGCTATGCTCCAATAACATGAGTATTGGTATGATGAAATACTTCATAAAAGTATATGTGTGGAGTGTGGCGTTATTAAATAAGGTAGACTCAGGGCTGTCTCGAAGAAAGATTTTTTTTTTTTTTGGAAGGGGGGGGGGTTAAAATGTGAAAAAAATAATATAATACTTCTCCTTAAAACATAAAATAAGCAAAATAAAAAAAGCCATCGACTTTTTCTACTTTTGCCAACTGCTTTCCGAAGTTGGGGGGTGGACCAAAGACCATCAAGAACATGATATGCCAAACAAATGATTTCCGACTATTTGTTTAACTAGTAAACTAGTTTGTAAACTATTTGATTAACCCTGGACTATCAAACAATACCGAACTGAAGAAGCTAGCTGACAATAGGAAAAAGTGGAGATCATACGACAGACTGCAAAACCAATTGTAAGGTTGACTACAAAAAAAAGAAGAAACTAATATTTATCGCTAAACTTACGAAATTCCTCTTAAATTGTACTAAATTTTTAATTTATGAAAAAATGACAACATATAGATAAGTATCTACGCAAAAAAACCTTTTAAGGTAGGTACCTATAACAAATTGCTTATTTTCTATAAACAATATATAATTATTAATTAGGGTACGTTAGTAGGTAATTACAATTATTAAAGAAATCGGCCAAATGTTTGAAACCCTGTTAATATATTATAATATGGAAAAAGGTCTATAGCTGGAAAGAAAACGAAAGGGAAAAATTAATAGTAAAAAATACATTGCGGAAAGAGGCTTAATAAAAATACCTACCTACCTATATCATGTACACTTGTAGATATCGTAATTTGTAATTCGACGACTATACACATTTTGCCACATCCAGATGTTTTTCAAATAGGTTATAATACTATAATGGTTTGTCTTTTTTTAACGTAATATTAAACATTATAAATAAAAAATGTTATGAATTGCGGTTGGGAATATTATATTGTTTTTCATTTTTCAATAAACGTCTTATAATATACTCTCATCTTCAAAACAGTAAAGTATTGGATACCAGTCGTATACCACATTTATCTACGAGAATATTTGTCATTTAAGTGAATTTGTTGACATATAAATTATAAGTAGAGCAGAGGACTTGTAGCATTTGCATATTTGTTTTACATAATCAAAAAAATAGCAGAGTAGGAAACAAATTCGTTTTATGCTAAGACAATGCTAGATTTGTAATTTTATTTTGCATATAAATGCATATTTTGAGTGTTTTTTGTTTTTAGGGTGTAGATTTCCTCAATTGTACACTTTTTAAAGACATGTTTAATTTATGTAATAACTTGATCATATAATATGGTTGTTGACTCTTCGGCGATGTTTTTCCTAGGAGAGCTTGAGGATATTGTTGGTGGGAGGGTGCACAAAGACAAACGTTGTGTGAATTATTCTTAATTATTGTGGATGCTATACCTGCATTTTCTGTCTCCGTCCATCTAATTGGCAATATAGCAAAATTATACAACCCAAAATTGAAATTATGGCATTTTGGTTAGATTTAGAGCTTAAACACCTATTATCAAATTTAACGAGAAGAATAATTTCGAGTGAACCTCATGGGCTTTTTATAAAATATTGTCAGAAAAAAAAGTTACGGCATTTTTAGTTTTTGATATTTTTAAATAGTTTTAACTTTTTCGTCGACGATATTTTACAAAATTCCCATGAGGTTCACTCGAAAATATTCCTCGCTTTAAATTTTGTAATAGGTGTTTATACTCTTAATTTAACCTAAACGCCAAAATTTCAATTCTGCGTAGTGTGATTTTGCTATATTATCTGTTAGATAGACAGAGACAAGAAATGCGAGTGTAACATCCTCTTAACAAGACATATTATTTACACACAATATATTTTGTCGCCGATATGGTAAAACTATGAAAACCGACACTTTGCTCATAACAACTTTGAACACGGGTGAAATATAGAACTACAATCCCTTTATATCGGTGGATGGCAGTTGACCGAAAGAAGAAAGAAATCGAAGAGTGATAAAGATTCAAGTTCGAAGAAGTACTGCCAACCATCGCCAACAAAAATCCTATTCATATTATCATATAATATTAGCAATATATGGTATTGGCTTTTATCCAATATTTTAACGAGTTATATGGGACATCAGTTTTTTTTTAACTTTCCGTATTGCTCACGTGCAATTACTCATATTTTTATTTTCATTATTATTTAAATATTATTATTAAAATGGATGCCCATCAAGTTCAAAAATAATGTCGTACATTGGGAGTATGGCTCAAATCTAAGCATAATGAAACAATACTCTTCACCTTTAATAGTTTGTTTCCACGGGACATTCTGTAATGTGCTAATAAATTATATCAAATGATATCCTAATTCGTAAACCATAGATTCAACATTAGCACACAAAATATTCTGTGATTAGTATACAACTATATGTTTACTGTTATCAGAGATATTATATAATAAATATCTTAGGTATACATATATTGACAATAAAATGAAATACGAATTCCAATGCATAGAATATGAATACAACGTATGATTTCTGTTTTCTGTTGGTTTTATGTTCACCACGTTCACATTTCATACATAATATATATATATATTATTCTATGATATAGTGTTATACCTGTCAAACAAATAAAAGTTATTTTCATGTCGTTTTTAAATATTTCTAAGTTGGCAACAGATTCGACGCGACCATTTTTCAGCCGATGCGCTTATCTTCTTTCGGTCCAACTGCCTCCGACCCCCTTTATATTACTCTATGATATTATGCATACATGTAACACGAACATTATAAAAAAACATTTAAAAAAATAAGTAAATATTTAGGTTTTTCGCGGAAGAATAACCTATTGATGAGGTTAGCACGTGCTAATAAAAACGTCCGATTTCGACTACAACGCGTCCATTACGCGTTATGATGTTATTACGATGTTTGCGTGCGTTTTTGGTCTCCTTTTTCCAGTGTAATATTATGTTGTATACACTGGCCGTGTGCGATATGCGCTCGCCTCGGGTCTAAAAGTATTGTATTGCATGCACGCGATATACCTGTAAACGAAATAATAAAACAATATTATAACGCGGAAACGATACGATTACGACGTTATGATATTATTATTTTTCTCTCCGAGAGAACGATGATATTCGCAGGACCCGAACCGTCGTCGTGTGGTATTCACCTACGACCGCGTATTATATACTATATATATTAGGTATATACTATACATATATACATATAAATATAGTGAGTGTTCTCTCCGCTTTTTTCGGTTTCCATTTTCATTTCCGCCCGTCCGCGCACACACGTCGAACGCGTCGTCGTTATCTTTTACACACGCCTCGAGCAACGCCTTCGGCGCCGGGGAAAAAAAGGACCGATTTTCCGCGTTTGCCTCCGCACGCCTCCGACGCTGAAACTTATCCTCCACCCCCACCACGCCCCTCCCCACCGTCACTTGCACGTTATCGATGTAACTCCGCGGCGCGTACGCATATATATATATATATATAGGAACGTCCCCCCCACCCCGACCCACAAACGGTATCGCTCATGACGGCACGCACATAGTTTTCGATTTACACTTTTCACAAACTTTTCCATATTATTATAATACACGTACGCGCTAACCACAACTTGCACCTATATCGTCTTTGTTTCGGTATGCGTTATTTAGATATTCGTCTCTCGATTTTCCCGCGAGAAAGACGAAAAACGTGTAATTTATACGGGACCGTCCCCTGAAAAAATATGCTTTTTTTTTCGGGGGGGAGGGAGGGGTGAAAATGTAAAAAAATGTATACAATACTTCTCTTCAAAACATAAAATAAACGGGGAAAAAAAAGGACATTTCACTTTTTTTCTACTATTTGCCCGATTGAACTTAAATTTACCAACTGAATTCTATTTTACCGACTGCTTTCCGGGGTCGGGGTGAGACAGCCCCCCCTCGAGACGACCTTTAATTTAAACCGTTTTCCTTACCGACTATATTTACACATGATACGTATGTTATATTTTGTATCTCACACCAGAGGCCGTCGGAAGGGGCGATTTACGAGTTGTCAGCATAAGAGCACAAAAAAAAAAGGGTCATCGGCCTATTTTCTATGCCGTTTCACTACAATTTTTGTCGTGTAACCGCCTTGCACAGACTTTTCATATTTCTATGCTAATTTTGTTCTCGTATATTACATATAGTGGTTGGTGCGAAGGAAAAATATTCTGATCGTTGCTAAGTTTTTTTGAAACTTGTTATAATATCGAGAATAAGTGCCTATAAGTCAGGCATAGATGCCGTTTTTGCGTGAAATATTGACGGGGATTGTAGACCAGCCTCGAGGGGATTGGAAGTGGCGATTTTCTGTTTCTTTCCATCACACACACGTAATATTTAGTAGACATTTTATATTTTCAACGTACCTATCCGACTGATCTAATGATGCGATGAGGATTTTAAAAACTGATTTGAATTCGTCGTGAAGTCTTCTTCAAAACGACTTTCCCACTTTTTAAAAAGATTTCCCATAAAAATTCAATATGTCAATTTTTGTATGTTTAAATGTTCAATTTAATTTTAGTGAATTATAAAAGTATCTAAAGTGGGACGAACTACGAATTCGGATCAGTTTTCAGAATCCTTATCGCATCACTAGATCATTTGGTACATTGGAAATAGAAAACGTCTAAATTGGTTTGTAACGTGTATGATAGCAAGGGATAAACAATCCTCGCTACAAATCCTCTTAAGAGGACGCCACACCCACCATTTTTAAAGGGTTCTGTATAGGCGATAGTTAAAGATATTTCAAGAAAAATTAAAATTGAAAATAAAAAAATGTTTAAATACATTTAAAAAGTAATCTATAGACTATAAGTAGTCCCGTATCCTTACCACTTTATAATTATAATTGTTATGTAATCACGACATTTTTTCAAAAGGTATTTGAAAATGAATCTAGAGTTAAAATACCTATAAAAAAATATTTAAAAGGCAACATTTCGGATACGATCTTATAAGAATTTTTATATTTTTATATTATATAGCACACTATTGAATGTATAAAAATCTTTTTTTTTTTATAGTTTTTTAAATCACTGTAACTTTTTTGCTAATTAATATTCTGCAAGACGCTCATGAGTTCCTCTATTAAATGATTAGGTGTTTGAACTCTAAAATAATTTGAAGATATTATTTCGTTTGTTTTTCTTGTGAACATGTTTTTACCACTGAAAAGTATTGGTGTGACGTCCTATTATAATTATAGGTTGTGATTTTGGAAAGGCTGGGGTTGATTTATAGGCATTTTTGGGTAAAAAGCTTTCTGATAGAAATTTCATTGTAGCTGGTACATTAGAAAGGTCGATTTTCGATTTTCTCAATAGTTTTCTTTACCGAAAATAACAAAAATTTGTTGTAAATCAGAAAACAATATTATACTGAATTTCGTTCAGGATCGCTTTTTGAATGCAATGATTTATTTTGCTTTCAAACTATACCATCTACCTATATCTGGACAGAACAAGTGTAATATGGTTGAGCACACTTTGAGAACAAAAATAATTTTATATAATTATATGCCTAAAAAGAGATACCTAATCACGGTTATAATATATTTAAATAAAATGTATTCAAATATATTTACAATACTTCTGAATTAATCCAAATTGTGAAGTATTTCATATAGGACATCAAGTTATCTTAAAAATAAAAGTAATAATTTTATCCACAATATATTACCGATGAAACAAAGACGTTTGCAGGTAACGTTTTGAACATTAAAAATAGCGTATTTATGTTAGGTATTTTCAGACTTAAGTTATTTATAGTTTCATACCTACTTACGAACATTTTGAATGTTTTTTTCGATTTAATTTCGAATTTTATTTTAAATGCCGTTACCCATTTTTTCGGTTTTGGTTTTGATTTCGATTTTGTAAAGGTTTTAATCGGTATATATTACCGTTTTCGATAAGGGAATCAAGCCCTGTATAAAAGCGTACTATGTTTTAGTTATTTTATTGTGCATTACATTTTGAGTATTCTTAACGAACCAATTGCTAGAGAATTTGCTTATAATAAATACTAATAATCATTTGAGCCTGTGGAGGCTTTGGATAATGGATATACATATTCTATAAACTGCAACAGAATTTTATCCAATGAAAATGCTACAAAATATTGAAGGTACCTATGTCAAATAACTCTAGGATGTACACCTACTGTTTTTTTTCCAGTAAAATTATTGAACTTAAAATGTAAAATATTTCAAGAGGTATTTTCCTTAATAATGGAATAATAATAAAATAAATTAATAATCAAATGTTATCACAAAATAACACTACTATCGTAACATAAATTGTGACTTTTAGGTTTAGGTTAAATTTAGAATTTAAACACCTGTTACCAAATTTAATGAGGGGGATATTTTCAAGGACTTCTCTTGGTTTTTTTTTTATAAAATATCAATTGTTATCGTTTTCAAAGATAATTCATAATCTCTTGGTTTACTTGGTGCACTGCAGTGAAAAGGAGCAACCCGCGAATAAATACCCTGAAAAGAAAAAGTGATCTTATAATTGAATACGAGCACGTAAAATGTTCATCTGCAATATATTATAGCGGTCAGAGTGAAGGAGATCCGGGGTAATTATAAAGTAACTACTTTTAAAACATTGTTATAAATATGACTCGCAACAGAATTCGTTTGAAAGAAATGTTTCTTTCAATAGTTTAAATCAGAATTTAAACTGTAATTGTATATACGGTAAAAGGTTTGTTTAAAGGGTCTAGTAATTGGTAAAAGGTAAATGTATTTTTATTTTTATTTTTTAAGTGTCCCTAATTTTATCAAAAACGATTTTTTATTCTCAATGATATTTTGAGTATTATAGTTTTTTATTGTAATAAAAATATAAAAATGCAGTAACGAACTTAAACAAATCTGCATCTACCAACCATCAATAATCGGGTTTAAACGAATGGAATATTATGTAAAGTACGAATTTGCATTATAGATAAGTAATATCTATGTGTATTATATGTGCAGATATTATATTTATTCACATCAATATTTTGCACGTAATTTATCGATACATTTTTTATATTTAAATTTTGATGTTTATATATAATATAGATACAATGTACATATTTGATACTATATAGTATATTATATATAAGATATATTATATATACATTCTTAACCGGTAAAGTAGCAACGTCCTACATGCGCATATTATACAATAAATAATATACAAATTACACAAACATAATATATTATCAAAAATCATATTCAGTATAAGAGGCAATATATTAAAAAATAATTATAAATTATTTAAAAATTGTCGTATATATTTTCACTCTTTATTATTTTCACTTAATTTTCCAATGATCCTGGTGGCCGCAGGCTGCAAAAAAAAAAAAAAAAAAGAGTGAAGGGCCTCGTGTATTTTTCAATTTATTTTCTACTTTAGAAAAATTGTATTTCAAATATATATTTTTGTTACAAATTCGGCCGCTGAAGCTATTTTCAATGAAATAAAATACTCGCATTAGAATTTCTCATTTTTATCAATTCATAAACAAACATTTTAGATAATATATGAAACAAATAACAAATGATAGATAAAGACGCATAATTTATAGTGTTCAATACATATACGTAGGTAGCGGCTTTTCGGTGTATGTACTCACTTTAGATTTATTGTTATTAAAAACAACAAAAATAATAGTGAAAGATTTATAAAAACTTATATGACGTATTTTAATAATTATTTAAAAAAAAATACTGTAGGATACATAGTGTGCTGAATAATTTTTTACTTTCTAATTTTTTTTCTTTCGTCTTTTTAGACGTACCTATTTTTAGTCAAAATAAAACGAAGAATGACGTAGTAGGTAAAATTTCTAATAAAACTTTTTAAATACATAAAAAAAATAATGATACTGACATGGAATGACATAGAGTTTAATATAAGATCTTTTTTTAAATGTAATTTTCCATAAAATTGATTAGGTACAGGTACTTTAAAGGTATTATAAAACACTTTAAGAATCGGACGTGAGATATCCTCATTAAGTAGATACCTATATTTTTGTACTTTGTACTTATATCTAATTTAGATAATTGTAATTAAATGTGTTATCGATATAAATCAATTCATTTCTTTTTATTGTTAATATTGTTATTATTTATTAAAACGTATACTTTTTTAAAGTGGCCAAGTTTGCTGCAAGTGATACAATGTATTATGTTGTTAGTGATAATAGGTAAAGTAAAATGAGTTTAATGAAAACATAATGTTTTTAGAGGGTGAGAATTGATTTTATAAGAAATTATTATAATATATTAAGGAAATTATATTTATAAATTAAATATGAAATCCTTAAAGATTATTACTTAATTCTATTAAATACAATTATAGAAAGTATACTATAAGTATACTTATTAAAATTATATTTGTATATTTAAATATATTCATAATAGAGTATATTTTGAAATAGTGGTAGCTCCAGGGAATCCCCTATCTATGGTTAAAACAAAAGATTTTTTTCAATCTGTCATTTAAATACCTACAAAGAAATTGACTTAAAATTTATATCTTTTAGATACGTAAAAATTAATTTGAATTGTAAAAAAATTTTTTCAGTAATTAAAAAAAACTAAGCTATTTATCTAACCAAAAAATAAGGTTTCTAAATTCCAGTTCGTGTGAGTAAAAAATAGGGTATTTTATAATCGACACTTGTTGGCCATTTACGCGAAATATATCTGAAAACGCATTCCCTCTTCAACAAGTGTTTGGAACCGCCCCTGATTTGAAAGGTAGGTATTTTAAATAGTTTTTTAAACAAATATTTATATATTAATTGTATCCTAACAAGTTATTTTTAAGGAGTATTATATAGGCAATTTATCGAACGTACATGATAGAATACGGCATGATTATATTTGCGTAGTTATTTGTGAGTTCCCGTATTTTTCCTATAAGCACTAAGTATATTATTCTCAAGTCCGTCATGTAAAAATAAGACGGCAAATTTGATTTATTTTTTTATTGAAAAGTGGCTGCAAAAATTCTGAGATCTAGGCTGTGCCAAATTTAAATCTGTAAAAATTTAAAGATTTTCCTTAACAGCTCCTTTTTAGATTAATCGAAACGATTTTCGAAATATGAAATGTCTATGGTAGATTTATGATTAATTAAAATATATTTATTTTAAATATTTCTGACTAATCGTAACAACAAATGTATATATAAAAAATAACTCTCAAAATCTTTGTAGCCATTTGGGTCTTATTGGCGGATATTATTTTGGCCCGCTAGAAATGAGACTTTAAATATACTTTTTTGTAACTTATTTTTTAGAAGACAAATAGTTTTTACATACATTTTTCAACAATACTTATATATATTGAAGTTATTATAATAATTTATTACTGTTATTATTTAAGAGAATGTCAACATAGCCATTTTTAAGAGGTTCTATATAGGACAATTTTAGAACATTTTTAGAAAATGAAAATCTAACAATTGAAAGAATATTATATGAATTTTTAAAATAGCTATTAATTGGTCCCATTACCATATCATATTTTGTTATGGTTGTTGTTTATGAATTAATACAATTTTATTGAAAATATTACTTTTGCATTTCTCATTTATAATAATTTACAAATATCTTAGAAATATGAAACAAATAACAAATGATAAAAACAAAATTATCTAGTACCTTACAGAGCCATTTTTTGATATAAGTATTTAAACATATTTTATAAATTGTTAATTACTCATTTTTTAAAATTTTTTTTTAATAACTTTAACTCTTAAAAAAAATTAAATATCATAAAAATACTCCGTAAAGCGCTAGATAATGTTATTATCCATAATTTTTTTGTTTCATATTTCTAAAATGTTTGTATAAGTTGTTAAAAATGAGAAATGCTAAAATGGATTTTTCAATGAAAATTGTTTGTGCCGACATCCTCTTATGTACCTACGATATGTACGGGGATTTAGGCGACTAGTTGTTGGTGACACGCATTCGTCACATACAACAACTGCAGTTATATATTTATATTTTAATCTGCTAATAATAACTGCAAAGTGGAAATACTTGATATTCATTCGTTTTTCACGTATTTTTTCCATGAAGTATAATATGTTATAATAATGCACCAGCCAGCTATATAATTATTTTGTCTAAGACATTTCGCTGACATTTAGAACGGAATGACCATATTTTGAAGTAGGTATAATAATAATTTTGATAAAAAAATCGTTTTGAAAATTCAAACCTTCGACGTATTTTCGTGCTATATAGAGTTTTTCCGTTATCCTTATTTTTTTTTATGTGCTTAGAAATTTCCAAAAAGTAGTTTTTTTTCGGAAAAACTTTCTATTTAAAATTACTTCTTACTATATGTTAGTGAATTGTCATTAGAAAAACAATACTTTTGGCGTCAATAAAACGTGTCTTCGAACTGTTTTGGAGCACATCACTATGTAATACAGGGGGAGAGTTAATTTTCCTCGTACAATCCGCGACGGGTGCGCGATAAATCGTTTCTCCAGTCAATCCGACCGTGACGCGCGTTAGAGGTAAATAAACACCAAGAGAGGATCTTTTATACATAATGACATTATATACGGTCCTATAATATATATTATAAATTATACGACCCTATCAGTGAGTAAAAACAATAAATTACAATTTTGTTTCGTCATCCTGGACCGTCGGTTTGACGGTTAACACGAAATCGCAAATAAACTCGCGAAAAATATATAGTGAGATTCCATTGTAGTACTCTGCAGTGTATAGTAAAAAGGAGTATTATGGAAGAAATAGTTCTGAATTACCATTTAATCCATGATTATTAATGCATATATTATGTATTCTGATTGTTGTCATTATGTATTTTAAACAAGAAACGTAAGTAGGTAATTATCACACGTGTCGTGGAAAAATCCATTCAAAAAATCACTTTTCTTCCATAATACTTACCTTCTATGTAATACGTTTAATTATAAATTATTAATTAAATAAATATAAATAAATTATAATATTAAATTATTAATATATAATAATTCTAAATAATTTTAGGGCTAACTTTTTTTACTTTTTTATATAGTTAAGACACGAGGGTCTTTTTATAATATCTAAAATTTCTCATGCGGATATCCGGTCCTACAATTTTCGAGCGTATTGGGATGATAACGTTTCTTAGATTTTGCTAGTATTCTACTCCCGAATTCGATAAAATATTATTTCATTCCACATTTTAAAGTTTTTTAAACGATTTTCTTTAGAAGGATATATTATGCACCTATACCTACTACATTACTACCTATATAACGCTATAATTTTATAATTTGATAATCAAAATATTTCATCGGAAGCAATGATTATAAGAATAAAACTAATTATAGGTATGTTTCTCGAACCATCTCGTAAATATAATAAATAACAAAGTCAAAAATAACATTTATAATACCTATTTTTTAAGCAACTATTGTCATAAAAACTACTCCAACTTTATAATGGAGATATTATATAATCACATAACTATGTACGAATGTATTTGATAAAACTTATAAACAGGGTTATTTATTTTGTGTAAAAAACCAATTATACATGTACACGAAATAACTTAACCATAACAAAATCATTATCCGAAGGTACTCAAGGTACTCACAGGTACTATTATAACGAGCTGTAATAGTAATGATAATAATGAAAAAATATATATTAGTAAGTATATATTATATTAACTTATAAGTTCGTATATAAGCAAAACAAATATATAATTGTGTGCACGACTATTTTAGTACAATATAATAAATTACAAATGACGTACGGTCTTCTTCGTATAGACTTACCTTGAACGGTTCCGTCCTTATATATACAGAAGAACATGAAAATTCTTCGTATACCTATTACCTATGTAATATGAACTAAACAAATGAGGGAGGAAATCTATCGGAAAATCCAAAGTATAAAAACTAAAATCTTGAACAGATTATAAATACTTTATTTAGCTCTTTTCTTAATTTGATGAGCAAAAAAAAAAAAAAAAAATGAAGATCAATTTATGTACTATACCTACCTATATGTATATAAAAAACAAAGGAACTCTTGTGCCTGAATCGAACATTTGGCGCTTAATATATATTCTAACAAAGTATATTACACGTGTAAACCTACGTCAATTTTACGATAAATTTTGACTAATTAAAATACGGTTTACAGGTGCGATAGATAGCCGATAGATAGTACTGCATATATTAAATAATAAATTAAACACATCCCACGACGAGCTGCGATTTCAGTTTATTTATTCGAAATAAATCTTTTTTATATTATTGATATTATGTATAATTAATATAGTTATATAATATAATAAATATAATTATTAATATATTTATTAAAATATTATGTATTATTTGATTAGTTGGTTTCATGGCACAGCTTTGTTGCAGTTGCATAATACGCAAGTATAACACCGACAAATTATATGAAAAAAAGTTTATATAAGCCTAATACGGTAAAATCATCTCTATCATAGCGGGCGCTCGCGAGTAATTGACAATAATTCACAATTTGCTGGGGATATAAATTCACAATCTGGTTTTATATAATATCTGTTGTTTAATAAGTTTTAAGAACGATAGTTTAATTAGCAGTATACTTATATTAAATATTCGAATATAGGCATTTCAAATATTGGTTGAATACTTTTATACGAAAGTATATTCTAAATGATTATTTAATACTACCTGTTTTTTTATTTGCATTATAAATAATATAGTATAATATAAACATAAAAATTTACTTAAATAATAATTAGTCAAACGAAATTAATCTAAATGTTAATATATGCCTACCTCCATAAAGGTAATTAACGAAAAATTAACTTATACTTGATAAGTTTATAGTAAAAGTTTGTAACATAAAATCTATTTTATTTTTTCACATTAAGGGACCGCAACACCAACGTAAAATCGACCTAAAAGTTGAATAAAACTGTGGGACATTGAAAAATCGAATTTCAATTTTGAAAACTGTGTTAAAAGTTTTTTTGGGCCATTTTATTTATCAAAAATTTTTAAACATTGATTGTATTTCAAATCGTAATAATAAGGAAAATTGCCTAGATCGATCCCTCCTATAGAAGACTGCAGGTTGACAAATTCAAATCCATTTTCAGACTTTCCAAAGTTCATAATTTTATTTCACTTATCTTTAAAGCGGAAATATCGTGATTAATTAAAAAATATAGGTACTTAAATATTTCTACATTTTTTTATTTTTCTTAAAATGTCTTAGAAATTGCCTATACAGAACCCCTTAAAAATCGCAGGTGTTACGGTCCCCTAAAGAAAGATATGTATATATTTTTTATTATAGTTTAGTATGTAATGTGCAATTTGTGTTCCTAAAATGATATCTTTAAAACCGTGTAATTTCTAAAGAAAATTTGTAATTGAACACCGATTGATTACAAAACACGAACACTTTAAAATACAAAATTTAAAGTAGGTACCTATTTGTAATTCGTTTATATGCAAAATCATTGATAATAAATGATTATAATCATGGTTTAATGGTGATAACATTACCATCACCTAGTGCACCTAGTTAGTTGGTTTCCTATTTGACGCATAGAAGCAATCAGACGAGTCAAATTTATCACCGTAAAATCTTCGGATTGTTATAATCTGATTGATCATCTACAATGTTGAGGAACACCGTATGAAACGTATAAAAGGAAAACTGTTAAATGTCAATTATTATTATAAATTTCAACAACTACGTTATAATTATGGCTATATAGGTTCTTACAAATGACCAGAAAAATGTTTTTAGCATAAACATCTGGGTAAACTTCAGAACTTTTGAACTCTGCCAATTTGAAATTGCAAATTACGAGAACGATTTAATCAACACCTGTAACCAGTGGCGGCTTGAGGGGGGCCCAGGGGACCACGCCCCCCTAAAGTCCTAAAAAAATGTGAATTTCTTGTATAATATACATTATAAAAAAGTCATCAACTCAATTTAAGCCCCCCATCCCCATCCAAAAAAAAAAAAAAAAAATTACATACTGCCTACGACTTTGACTGTCTATCGTATATAGCAATTTATCACGCGGGGTGGGCTCCGCAGTGTTCGACTGACTTACATACTTCTGTTTTTCGACGTGTTTCGTGGACGGACGGAATGGCGCGCATACAATTGGAAAATTCTCGAAAATTACTTACAAATTATTTGTTCGAGTTTAAACTCGGCTCGTACCACGTCGTAATGGTAAGCCAAATTCACGCACTGCGCATACAATATATTATTAAATATCCACACTTTTTGCGTATATAACAGGGTTATACTTTCCGAACAGCCTGTAGTACGTATATCGTATTGACATGACTTGTAATACCGAAATGTACACGAGAATTATTATTTTTATTGTTATTATTACTTTTATTATTATTATATATAGGTCGGACAGTACCTAGGTATACCTATATATAATAATATTATATACGTTCACCGTTATTCGTACCATTGACCGCATACCACTCTATATACCATTGCTGTCGTCGCCGATTATACTTCTGTTTACGTATTGTACTCGCGTACATAACATTATTGTATAGAAACGCGCGCGCGAATAATAATATTGCCCATAACATAACATGATATTGGCCGATCGTATCGCTCGATGAAACGATTTATAATATAATATTATTATAAAGGTATATATACCGTTCTTCGCGCGGTCGTTATTGTTTTAACACCGCCGCGCATACCGTGTGTACCGCGCTCGCCGTGGAACAATAGCCGACCGGTTTATACCGCGCTCGCGGTACATATAGGAGGTAGATACACACTATACCGGTAAGACGAGTATACCATATATGATGCCGTCGCGCGCGGGTTTAACCATATCGGTACCTATACAACAGTGTGTAACTATACCCACGACGGCTTGCATCAATATGTCGGCAATGTTGTGCTGCACCGCGAACGTGACGAGGAGCTGTTATAATATGAACTATTTTATATTCGACAGGAAAAAAAAGAATAAAAAGGTTTTAAAGTAATGAAAAGAGAAGAAAAGAAAATAACAGATACTCGAAAGAATTACGCGTGATATAATACGGTTCGTACAATATACGTAATAATATAATATCTATGTGGAGGGAGTTTTAGAGTTTTATATAGGACGTATATACGATCGTTCAATATTTGATCGTCGAAAAGCGCATTAATAATTATTATGTACAGAGGATTGAAGTGACGAGTGAATTTTTTTTCTTTTCGTATAAGTATACCAGATTATAATATGAAGCACGGAAAGAACCGTGATTTCGATAATATATATATATATATATATGATTTCATTGTTTATGGAGTTTGGCATTTACAATTATTTCGTATCGACTTGAAAAACGAGTGCAGATATTATATATATATATAATATATATACCTATAGTATACCTGCGTATTATCTCGACCCCAGTTCCACTCCAGTTAAATTCCCATTTTAAATGCGTGAAGTCTTCGGTCATATATGCACGTAATTTGGAAAAAGACATAAGCCCCAAAACTTTATCTTAACCCTACCCTACTCGCAAAAAAGCTGTTAAAATACAGATGGTAGACATTATTTGTACATTGTCCATTCGGTACTCGTATCGGATAATGTATTATTATTATTTAAAGTTTTAAAGAAAAGATAAATCATTGTAATAAAAAAAGAAGAAGATTTAGAATGAAGTTTTGTATAATAATATTATAAAAAAATCGAAAATCATGAAAACTTCATTTGTTATTTTTCCATTCATAAAAATTTTACGTTATAAAATATAGTTTTCCATTACGTATCATAAGAAATAACTATTGAGAAAATCGAAAAACGTCATTTTAAAAGTATCTACCAATTAGAATGAATTTGTTAGGTATCAAAAAGTTTTTTATTCCAAAACCCTGCTCGACTCGTAATATATCCAAAAAGTGTATACCTACATTAAATGAAAAAAAAAAAATCAATTTTTATCTAGGTAAATTGCTGAGAAGTGTTTTGTTTGAAATTTTTATCACATTAATTTAGTGCTACAGTTAATATTTGGTATGAATTTCAAGTTACTGGCATTACTTATAATTTTGTAATTTCTAAACATATTTTGTAGTTTTCCATATTAAGCTTAAGAAAACTACTGGGAATACAGACTTAAAATTGTAAACTAATATACATTTCTTGCTTTGCTCAGAATCTAAAATGTGATGTATTCAAATTTCGATTGATTATATGTACATAAATCGTATAAAACTTTAGAAGTAAAAAATACAAATATTTATTTGCTACAGACAATGCATTTGTAGGTTATTTTACACAAAATAAAAAGATTACTTTACAATATATGTAATAATCGTGTCTTTCATTATATAATATTTAATGTACAAAAAATTGAGTACGGAAGGAGGAACTTGATTCCTGTAATGGGTGTACCATGTCGTTAGTTTTTGTTTAATATGAAAAAGAATACTAGTTCCAGCTTTTAAAGGCAATACCATTGATAAAATATAGATATTGTAATATATAATAAATTATTATTTGTTCGGCTGTACCTATATCTATATATGGTGTGTGGGTGTGTTAGACTGGTCGAAAATAATAATATATACGTGATCGATTCGTAAATAAAATATTTAGTTTAGTTGGACTAAATATAAAAAGGAGTCTTTTACAGTATTATTTAAATTGTTGAAACATGTTTAAGTATATTATTATTAATATCTACAAATATATGCTTACTGTTTTTTCCTTATTCTACTGTCGTAGGGGTAGCTACTGTAAAATGTCCATATTTTTCATTAAAATTATTTTATGATTTTTGATGACATTATGGGTAGGCCAACTTTACAATTTCAAAAACTTGTGATGGCTTTTACAACTAAAGAATTCCAAAAATAGTTATGCAAATTATTGCAAATTAACAGCTATTGTTTGCTATGATTTTATGACAACTTTGATGGGCTACGTAAAGTTGGCCCATCCTTATATATTTTCTTAAGTTTTTCGTAAAATCAGCATATTTACAAAATTCAAAAGTGAACTTACAAATTACTTGCATAATATTGGTGAAGGTAGAGGTAAATATTGATGATATCTTAATATGAGTGGAGCAACTTCACGTATAAAATTCGCATCTTTCTTGTGTATCGTAGTTTATGTAATTAGAAATACATTAAAAACAATTATAATATTATAATATTTAATTCCATTATAAATTTTATTTAACTGTTTGGTCCCATCGGAAAAGAAATTGAGAGTCAACTAGTCAAACCGAGGCATTATAAGTTATTAAATTAGACCAACTCATGTATTTCAGTCAAAAACTTTAGTCTCATGATAATAAATTAGAAATTACACGAAAGTACAATAATAATTTATTATGCCAATGAATATTCTAAACTGTACACTTTAATGGTTTCATAATATACAAATATATAAACTAATTAACACCAATAAAAATCCATTAATGCCATGTTATATCTTCTGAATCACCTAAATATATTATGTATCGTGATGACTCTGCCAGATGATTGGACTTGGCCGCTGAGACTTTAGATTACGACTTGATTAAAATCTAAAACCTAATATTATAAAGGATGCGCATTAACTAGTTCTTCTTCTCCATTGCCTTCTTTCTCAACTATTTGGGGTCGGCCATCAACTAGTTAATAAGTTAAAGTTAATTATTTGTTATCTTTTTAATTTAACTATAGTTAGTTTGGTGTATTTTAAATTATACAGTTAAGAATCTTTGAGTAAATTAATATAAGTATATAGTTAATTTTTGTTCGTTCAAAGTACGTTAAAAATTTATTTAACTAAGATTATAATTTTCTTTGAGTACAATAATGGAACAATTTTTCTTAAATATTATTATTATTAAAAAAAAAAAAAACTGAAAATAATTACGTCTATCTAATTATTTTAGGAAGATACGTATCTATTTTTGCTTGCAATTAACTCTTATTGCGTGATCATAAATAAAATAATTCACTTTTCAATTAACTTATTTATGGTAACTTATATCCTGTAATAACTTTTAATTTTAGCTTGTTAATTTGATTGTTAACTTTGGCCCATCATTACATATTATAATGGTTAGGTCCATTATAATGGTCAAGTCCATTTTTTTTTAATGTTCAGAAATTAATAAAAAAACTCTCTTAGAAGAAGAAACGCAGGATTTTTTTTTTAGCAATTTTAGTTTTTAGATAAAAGAGGTAAATTGCTAATATTTTTATAGAAGTCATATTGGGGAAATATAATGATTGCAATGTTATTGAATGATAATTAAATTGAAACATATGTATGATAGTAGTAATATATAGTATAATGTATATATCTGAATGATATATGATTCAAAGACGATGGTATAGGTAAAGAATGAAAAGGGTTAACACGTGGTATTTTTAAATCAATCGGGGCAGCATTGTCAAATCCGAAATATATGTCTTACGCGATTTAGATTATTTTCATTTTCCATATTTTATGTATTAATAGATTTACTAATGTTGCGTTTAGCTTAGAATTTACATATTCATAGTCAAAATTATAATCCTGCTGTATGAATTACCTAGTCGATTATGTAAAAAATAAAACTATTTGGATTTAGAATCGTATTTCATCCTAAATCATTAAGTTTAATTGAATAAAATATGTTAGTCCTTCTATACCTATATAATATTGCTACCGAATGTATATAAAAAATGTTTACTATATTTTGTGGTAAAAAATCGATATATTTTTGTCAATAACTCAAATTTTTACTATATAACATTTGGATCAAATGATTAACTCTCCTCAATTAATACATAATATGTAGTTACACAGATATTTAAAAAAAATTCATACTTAAAAAACGTATGTTTAATGTATATGTACCATGTACGACCAAAATTAAAAACGAAAATGAGAGCTGAATGAAAATATTTTTTTCATAAGTGACATAATATGGCAACTATATAATTTCGCCTTTTGTTCGTCATCATTATGCAAAGCTCAAACGCACGTTCGTCATCGCACACATCACATCAAATGGACGAAGAACACGTTCTCTCTCGTTTATTGTTTCATTGAAAACTGCACATACGAAGTACCTACATAAAATAATATATATATATATATATATTATGTAAAAACACGTTTTTCAAATTCACGGTGAGGGTCAACCGTTGACAATGAAATTGATTTTTCTTTTTTAGTACGTATATTATAATATAAATATGTATATATTAATTATTATTACAATCTGGCGATCGTATTAATCTTTTTTATTTTCGGATTTATTTTTAGTATACAACATAATTATTATAAACATACATTCGATGTATAAAGTATATGGAAATATAATATTACACACTTGTGTTAACAAAAAGTACTGTGATATATAGGTAAATTTTTGATATAAAACTTTAAACATTATTAAATTTACAAAAAAACCAAATTTACACAAATATATTCATTAAGATAAGATCTATTAAAAAATATGTTACACAATTTGTGATCCGACACTAACTGTTAGGAAGATTGAAATCAAATTCCAAATTTACTGATTTGGTTAGCCTAGTGATTTCACTTACTCGAAAAAATTTAAAATTCGACTTGTGCTCTTAACATTAAAAAAAATACATTGAGATAATAATAAATAGTATGATTTAATAATTATTGTTCTTGTGATTTGATTTTTATAATTTTTGTATTAGATTTTTCGAGAAAGTATAATAATTTGGTTTCTTATGGTATAATGAAACTTATAGCTTGCTTGCACCAAAAATGAAAACTACTAATATTTTTCGTTTGCGCCAAAACTAAATATGGCTTTTTTTATAGGCTAGTTTATTATAGACCTATTAATATCGAATGGAAGTCAAAGAATTCGAAAACCCTCAGGTAACATCCGATAAGAAAATAGGGGTATTATGGAAGGAAAAATGAATTTTCGACTCGTTTGTTCCACGATAATATGTACTATAATATTACTCTTTTGTCAAGATTTCATTTAAAATATAATGATGAAATGGTGGTCAGTTATGGTTAGGACTCCACGGTGAAACTTTGAAGTGTTGAATTTGAAAGTTTAATGTTTAAGTTTAATAATCTCTTCCAATAAAAACTATTCTGAGTGGAGCTTATTGTATTAAATAAAAATAAATATTAAAATATTGGTAGGTAACCATGACAACTTTGTTTGTTATTTTTCGATTTAACAATCGGTAGTTTTCCTTTACGATTAAGAAAATTACTGAAAAAATGAAAAAAAAAATACCTATAAAAAGTATTACCTAGAACGAATTTCCTAACCAAAAAGTTGTAAAAAAAAGTTTGAAAAAAAATAAGCATAAGAGATGACTGACCTGAGAATCTAAAATTAGAAAATGTATGGATTATAAATGGCGTAATTTGGACGTTTTTCTTTAATAGTACCTAAATTATTTGTATACTTCTGAATGGGGACTTGAGTTTGCTCTGGTGGCTTCAACGGTGTATAATATGTTTTCGATTCATAAATATTGCATTTTAACGGACATAGTATGACGTCAAACCGAAACTATTTGTTTTTATTGTGGTAATAATACGTGCTGGCGGGGTCAATAAAACCGAATTAATTCCCTAAAATAAACTGCTGTATAGTTCGTGTTATGTTTCGAATATATTATGATAATAATATATCATATCTAATATCCTAGAAAATCATTTATTAATCGATACTCGAGGGCATTTGCTTATATAAAACTATACGTATGTATAAACTATATGATAATAGACAATGTTTCTGTTATTATACATCGAGTTCAGAAAATTAAATTATGACATAATGATACGTTATTATCCCCTTAAAGATATGACGTATTTTCGATTGCCACGTCGCATTAGATATATTAGTAGTACGAGTGTAGAAAAAAATATTGTAGAAAAAAGTATTTAAATACTACGATTAATATAAAAATGAAAATAATAATAATGTTATTATACCTACTTAATATATTATATGCTTACAGCATATAATTTCCAACGGTATCTAGTAGATATACCAGTACATTTTGAGAAAATTATAAAAATATATTCTTAAGAGGATATCAGCGCGGTCTTTTTTAAAGGGTTCTATATAGGAAAATTTAAGACAATTTAAGAAAAATTAAAATCTAACAATTGAAAAAATTTTATATGCATTTTTAAAATGACTAATTATTGGTCCCATTACCATATCATTTTTGTTATGGTTGTTTTTTTGAATTAATAAAATTTTATTGAAAATATTACTTTTTTGTATCTCATTTATAACAACTTACAAATATCTCAGGAACATGAAATAAAAAACAAATGATAAAAAACTAAATAAACCAGTGCCCTACGGAGCCGTTTTTCAATATAAGTATTTAAAAATGTTTTATGAATTACTAAAAACTCAAAATTTTTCATTTTTTTTAATAACTATAACTCTTAAAAAAATTTAAATATCATAAGAAAAGATTTGTATAAAGCGCTAGATAATGTTGTTATCTATAATTTATGTTTCGTTTCATATTTCTAAAATGTTTGTAAGTTATTAAAAATGAGAAATTCTAACATGAGTTTTTCATTGAAAATTGTTTGCGCTGACATCCTCTCGAGATTTTTTATAGAGATGAAAATGCCGGTTTTTCCATACGTTTATTCTGAATATTTTTGCTTATAAAAACTATTTACCTACCCATTATGATTAATTATAAATATTATCTCATAGTTTTTCAAATGCACTTTTGGCTATTTTTATTGATCAACTTGTATCCTACTAGCTATACTGTTCGTTATATAATAATCCGAGACTTTAAAATATCCAATATATAATGGACATCGCATTTGCAATTGAAATATTTGTATTTTGCCGTATATGTATACGAAACGTAATGTTCGTAAAAATAATCACGAGTACTATACTACTATAATATATCTACTTAATGAAACGTGTATTATTGTTGGGTGCATTTTCGTGAGATTGCGCGAAACCTTTTCGATCCTGTTACAATTTACGAGATTAGGATATTTCAAGACAACCCGATTATTTCGTTTGTTCGGCCGCATATGTATATAATTGAACAAATTTCAATCGACTATGGTAATGCGCGGGAAATGAAATTTTTGCTCAAGACTTGTGTAGCGGGGAACAAAAGTCACCTTGGTTTATTTTACTCAGACATTTTTTTTTTGTCGTGTACGCTTTCGAATTTTCACTGGTTAAATTAGAAAAACGCTGGGAAAATCGGACGGTGTTGTCAAAATAAATTGTTTATTGTACTGTTTTGTGATTTAAAAAATGTTGCGAAAATGCGATCGCTGCTGTAGTAGTATACACGACGACAATAATAATATTGTAAATCTCCTTGGCCAAAGTCACCGACGCCGTCGTCACGTGACGTTTCGGGAAATTGGAATATTCCCGCGTGCGCGTAGGTATATATTATATACCTACCTATTTACGTATATATATACTACACAATAATCTCGTCGCTGTGACGAAAATCCTCGTCACGACCTTATATACCATAATAATATATAACCCGCCCTCCCCGTCGTCCACCGTTGTGCCCGCACTGTCGACCGTGATTTCGACGCATCCGCCCCGGAATACATATTAACTTTTTCTCTCGGTTTTTTTTTTTATGCCACGATTTTCCCATCATCGTCGTCTCCTCGCCTTCTCCTCCCGTACACACACACACACATATATATATATATATATATATATATATATATATATACTCCAACTCCTGCACTCGGCACGACGACGAGCTGGCTTCCCCGTGTAATAGTGCGCGCTCAACCCCCCCCCCCCCCATTCGTCCGTTCGTCCGACCGTCCGATTGAAAACGGTGGCATAAAGTTCCTCGCTCTCGTGCGTTGTATATTCTCGTCGCGCGCGCACGGCCGAGACTCAAAAACCATCCCCGCCACCCCCATTCAGCAACCCCTTTTTATGTACTTTTTCTTCTCCTTCTTTTTCTTTTTATTTTCATCCCCGCCACCCTTGAGTTGTCGTTTTTTTTCCTCGGTGCACACGTTATGGATGGGATTTTAACGATACGCCTTTACACACACACACACACTCGTGCATACCCATCTGGAAACGCATATATACCGCTGTGTGTGTGTGTGTGTGACTTTATTATTCGAACGGGGTTGTATTTTTTTCTCTTCTTTTTAACGATGTTTTTCTCTCTCTCTCTCTCTCTCTCTCTCTTGCTCTTCCATGGTTTTTATCCTTTAGCTTTAACGACTTCCACGTTAAACGCGCGCCGAAGGAAACGACGGCGGGACAAACATCAGCAGGAGCTGCAGAAGTATATACACCCCTCGTCTATTCTTAATACACATACGCGCGCGCGCGCACATGAATATACTTTTGGAGGAGTATAACGATATTATATTATATAAACGTATAATGGAATAAACGGTATTCGGAAGAGGCTCGCGTGTGATTCAATAAGATTCCGGTCGATGATGTGATTCAAAGAAAGAGAGATAGAGAGAGAGAGATGGAAGGAATGAAAACGGCGACTATACGAAAACGCATTATTATAGCCGGTGTGAGTACACATTATACAATACGAGTGGTTATTGTATTGGTAAAACTGCCGATAACGCAATGTGCCGAGTATATAGATAACGTGCTGCCAATGGGCTGCAAGCCTATCGTCGTCTCTCGTTCATCCCCGGTGGACCGGAATGACACTAGGAGACGTTGCAAGTATTTGACAACGGTAAAACTGTTTCGCGTCTACCTCCCCTATCGATGTTCTTATTTCCGTTCGTTCGATTTGTCCCTTTCCCGCGGACAGTGTACAATATATTATAAATGCGTATACTATCTAACTATATTATATTTTTGTATACGAGATATATATATATATATAATATATGCGTACAAACACTATAAATTACAGGTATTTCGGCAAAAACTATAACGTCCGTGGGTCGAAAAAAACTTTTATACTTAAACGCCATTTAATATATTATACCAACAAGGTTTTAGAATCTAATATCTAAAATATACGAGTATATATAGGTATTAAGAAAACGTTTTCTTTACAATAGAACGCAGGAGCGTATGTAAAGGTCAGGTCCTTCAGTGATTTTCTAAGGGATTTAATAAAAACAACTTGAGAGAACCTTTTATATTAAGGATGGGTAACTGGTGGCCCGCGGGCCACATCTGACCCGTCGTCCTTTTTTATCCGGCCCGGACTTTTTATCATCGGAAATTTTACTATAATTTACTTCAAATATAGTAAAAGTGGATAGGTAAATTCTTGGAGAGATTTTCAATAATTAAACATATATTAAACTTAAATATTAGTTCTTATCATAGACATAAAATATATATTAATGAATTTGTTTAATATAATAATAAAAATACAAATTTATATCTGGCCGTCAATCATATAAAATTTTAAAATTATGCCTTTAGTTACTTTGAGTTGCCCATCCCTGTTTTATAGGAATATGTAAAATAAGTATGAAAGGGTGTTAATTCAGTGGGTCAACGCTTGAATGGCGCCCTCTAATTGGGATTAAGATTTTCAACACCTATTGATAAATAATTTATACACCAGTGGTGTAACACTGCTGATATTATATACGCATATTCAATTCAATTCAAAAACCTATACGAAGTTTTTAGTATTTTTGAGCATTATACAGATAATTAAAAAAGGATTATCCCTAATTAAGAATCTGTGTTACAGAACGGACGAAGACAATAAAAAATAATAATTTTCTCGTGCGGCTTGTTTTGATTTCATAATCAGGAATCACAAGTATTAATATAATATAAGATGACACGTTTTATATATTTATATTCATAATGATATATGTTTGTAATACTATACAAAGATAGAAATCATAAAATGGACTGCTTTGGGGGAGATGTATACTTCGAGTACATGACATAAATCGTAATAAATACCTACCCGTATACTGTTTTTAATTTTTGGTTATATTATAGTATTTTAAATTTTGGAAATTTTATATTAGGTATTAAGATTCAAAAATGCGGATATGAAATGATATTTGTAATAAAACCACAGAATAAGTTAAATCAAAACTGAGGATAAATTACACGTGTTTTATGGTCACACAAAAAAGTAAATCCGATATATTATTAAAAATGTAGCTGGGTGTAGTTTCGCAATAATTTTAGATTTATGTTACACATTACGATGACGTTGTTCATTAACATTTGTGTGATAAGATAGTACATGTGATTAAACCAATTGGCCGCAATTTAAAACGAGACTTTTGTGCGTTATCACATATTATGAGCTTATGAGATAAAAATTATAAATTATTCTTTGTAATACAATATAATATATTTACGAGTAGAATACATACAACTAGATATTTTGTAAACGCTATCTCATAACTCATGTATGATAAATTGATAAGGCACATAAGCCTCGTTTTAAATGACAGCCGATTGCGTCACATATATTATTACTTAGTAGCTGTTTAGTTCATTTTATGCATCTGTGAAGGAAATTATAAATTTTTTGACAAATATAGTGACGAGAGTCCTGTGTCAGTTGGTGATACTGTGTTACCATCATACTCGTAACGTAATATCAATCTGAAAATTGTTCCAAAACTATTAATACACTGTATTTTCAACATAGTGGACATATTTCAGACTACTTACCCGATAATGTCTTCGAGGGTACTCAAATATTAATAGGTATATTTTTTGTTTACCTTTTATCTTTATTGATAATATAGATGATATATTCGTATATTAAAATTATCTTTTATCAAGATTTTAGTCTCTAGGTATATAATAATATTATATATATTTTATCATTGTCAATAAATCGAATTTCAGTTATCAATACGTGGGGTCAACATACGTGATAGGATACATGTGCCGAAATCGATAAATTATTCACAAGCTTATAAAACAAAAATCACCCTATGTGAGCCCGAGGCGTCCGATCGCGAACGTTAGCGTGACGCTCGCGTATACCTGTGTGACGTGTGTATATAATATTATAATAAATATACGAAACGTCGAGCGATTATTGCCGGGGAAAAACATAAGGACCGAAGTTTAAACTGCTGGAGGTACATATAAATATTATATACGTGACGTATAATATATATACATTTCGCCGGACGATTGGTCTCACCTGAAAGGGTTTCTGGTAGAAGGGAAAGGAGAAGGGGGGGTGGCTTCTGGCAGGTAAAAAATATAATAATGAAATCTATATATATATAAATATGGGTATATTATACAGACAAAACTCATGGCCGGTGGCTATAATATATAGTGTATGATTTATGAACCGAGTTCTCTGTCCAACACGGGTTCATTAGCATTATTCATGGGGGTTTGGGTGCGGTTGTTCTTAAAAAGCACTGGCGGATTAAAAAAAAAAACAAACAAAAATTACCACACATATAAACGGTAACTATATAATATATGATACGATATAGGTATATATAATATATGCGTAAGACGACGCAAAAAATCGTATACGAACGCAGTATAGTATATCGGTAATCCATACGGATATTCTATATGCCTACGAGGTTTTCGTTATTCCAATATTCTATATAAATCAACTTGCGAGTACGACAATGTTCACGGAAGAAAAAATCTAATCATAGCAGACTTATATACCTATAGGTACGTTTCAAGAAAATTGATCGAGTCAAAAACATCTGATACGCAAAAACGGGGTACATTATGGAAGAAAATATCAATTTTCGACTCGTATAATATTGTTCTATCATGATATGTCTGTGATAATTACTCTTGCGTTATTACATTTTTAGGTACATGGAGGTCCGTACAAAAATTGCCACCCCTCCCCCCCAAAATGAAATTATGTTTTGATAGTGCACAATTGTTTTATCTTTATTTTTTGTACTTCATACAAGGCTAAAATAATTATAAATTAAATAATTAATAATTAAATATAAAAAAAAAACAATATGAAAATTTTTTTAGATGTAAAAAACCTAGATAATTAAGCCATTAAAAACACATATATGAAATATAAATGTCATTTGTAAATGGTACATAGTTACATAAATAGAAACCATAACTCAAACATAACCAATGTTTATTATAATTTATAAAAAAAGCCGGTCAGTAGGTTGTGGAAGCACTTCGCTCGTCGGGTGTCAGTATTGGTGGATGCACTTCGCTACTGGGCAGGGTACTTTTGGTGGATGTATTGAATTTGAAAGCAATGATAAAT
>JAIPRL010000264.1:141949-164130 GCA_025469235.1 Pemphigus obesinymphae | reverse complement strand
TTATCATTGCTTTCAAATTCAATACATCCACCAAAAGTACCCTGCCCAGTAGCGAAGTGCATCCACCAATACTGACACCCGACGAGCGAAGTGCTTCCACAACCTACTGACCGGCTTTTTTTATTTTGCTATCCAAAGACTGGCCAAACCAAAAAGTGTTATCTTTTAACAAAATCAAATTTTTAATTGAATTTGAAAATAAAAATACTATACTTTTATTATTTTATTAATTATTTATTAAGTTAGATATAGTACTTTTCATGAGAATAAACTATTCAGAAATTATTATTTTGATTTGTTATATACTATTAGTTAGTTATCAAAGACTGATGTAATAAAATAAAATATTTTGTAGGTACTTATAATTTTTAAAAAAAATATTGTTTTATCTTTTTGCGAGTGTTATTATATTATTAAATATTCAAAGTTTGCAATGTATTTTAATTATTATTTGTTTTATAGAATTTAATAAATAAAGTATATTATTTTACAAGTTTTATGTTATTTTGAAATTATAAAATATTAAAATTTGTTAAAACGGACCTATGTCACTGATAATATTTTGCTATTTACTAAAGAAATCATTTTATAAAAAAAAAATTTCATTTTGCTATTTGTTTCTAATGTAATGCTTTAATCATAATTATGATAATTGGTATTCAAATGCAAAATGTATAAAGAGCAAAACAGTTTTTTGTGTCTCCTGAAAAATTGTTAAAAACACATATAGGTCCCAGTCATATATATATATATATATATATATATATTTATTACCTATTGTTGTTTACAAAAGCGAACAATTGAGAAGAACTATTACTCAATTATTATTGTAGGTATTATTGATAACGTAAATAATATAAATATATGATAACAGTGTATATATATATATATATAAATATATGATAACTATCAGTCCTCGTCCGAATCGTTTTGACCGTCAGAAACCAATTCTAAAACTGGTATAACGACGTGTTGGAACAACCGTCTGATAGTTTGAGTTTGCGTTTCCGCCATGACAAAATAAACAGGTATGATAGCATCTTACATGTTTTGGTTCAAATCGCGCAATCATGGTGGACGCTTTTCTCCGCTTATCATCATCTCAGTATCTACGATTATCATGATTTTCGTTATCTTATTTTATTGCCGCCTTTTTTGTTTTTTTTAAAAACAAATTTACTTTTAAGCATATTTTATAATTTGTTAATTAATCTTTAATTCGAATAAATATGGCACTCTGTGTATTTAGTGGTTGTTTAAGTGGAAATAGACGTAAAGGTATTGCAAATAATTCCAAAATACATTTACATAAATTTCCTAAAGATGTAATGTTGCGTGAGAAATGCTCGAACAAATTAAAAAAGGTTCGAACATACAAACCGTGAATTTTGAATCCGGTACGTTATAATAAGAATTATGATATTAATTTCACTATATAATTATGTTATAGTTAGGTAATTAAAAAAAAATTAATGTACCTACTGTAAAAATATAGATTTAAGAATTAAACTTTACACTTACCCTTAATTACATAAATCAAAAAAATTATTGAAGAAAATTGACATAATAATACTCAACAAATAACGAAAACAATGTAATTATCACACATACAATCTTAAATCGTGCACCGGTCTACCGAGAAAAGAACATTGATAATATTTGGAGAAAAGCTATATGGCGGTACTTGCGTATCACAAAGTTGCCAGCATACCTGTTTATTTTGTCATGGTTTCCGCCAGTTCTGTGATGTTGGGACAATACTGCGTGTTGGAACAAATCTATAATATACATGATATTGCCAGTATAAAATTAAAAACACCAAATTATTTCAAAATTCCAATGTGAGCAACTCTATTACACTACTTATTATGCCCAAGCCCCACGCCACTGCTGCCTACAGATATTATGATAACTTTGTTCTTACTTTGTGTCGACAATTATAATGAGTTCAAATGGTCCAAATTTAATTGCTCAACATAATATCGTTAATTTTATCCATATTTTTTTTATCTATCATCTATTTTACAAAAATTAGGTAGGTAATATTAATATCATTTTTTTTTTTTTTTTTTTTTAATGAAATTTACTTCAAAATGAGATAGTATATAATTAATGTACGATAAATAAATTTTTCGCAATATTTCCATCGTGACTTTGCCAAAGTACCTACTACAAAAAAAAAAAAAAAAAAGTACCTACGTATATTCTATTATGAAATTGGCTGGTCACGTACATATTGTACCAATCTATTTATTGTTGTACACGAGAAAACTTGAATTTTTTTTATGGTTTTATCCAAATTTGGAAAAAAATTTTAACGTTCATCATAATATCATATTATTATTTCCGAATCATATTTTTACATTTCGAATAAACAACGCCATCTGTTCAACGCGCATGTAACAAATCAATATAATATATGTTTAGCGCCCGATTTATGACGATATATACAGCCAACATACAACATTGATTGTAGAATTAACTTGTCATAATATCTGAACATATAATTTCGTATAATTTGATTAAAACATTATGAAGCGAATTAATACTCGAATCTGAGAATTTTATCTTCCTGAAATTTTAATAAATTATATAAATACATTTTTATAAACAATATATTTATACAGTTTTCATTAAACGTTCTCTGTTTAAATTAAATCAAGAATTACGATGTTAAGAAAAACATTTACCGATATTATTGTAAAATCTATTAGTTATACAATAATAACACTAATATTACCTACATAACATTGTTTAACATAATTATTTTGAAACGAACTTTCTACTAAAGTCAAATTTAGTTTAAATTAAGGTTTTAAATAGTTTTAAATAATTCAAGTATTTATTGTATTAATTATTGTAGTCCACTTTTTTTTTAATGTAATTTTTGTTGAATTTGTATAAATTATATTGACTTTGACTGTACGTCCCCTTGACATTTTAGCGAAATTGATAGCAATTCAAAGTTCCCTCCCAAAACTTCAAATATAACATTTTGACATTTACAGCTTGATCCAGAATATTTTAATTACCAAATGAATGCATTAATATTCTATAAGGAAACTCTTAGTGAAACAATACTAACCTAATCTAACGTCATTAATCAGATTACCACAGGAGGTCTGACACTACGTGTGTTATATATAAGTACAATATGTAACTAGTAAAAGTCCGGTAAGTATGGGATGAAAGCACTTTGGTCGCCATTTGGTACGATAATGGTGATGGATATATTGAATTTGAAAGAAATAATAAATCGTTTATTTCCAAAAAAATTATTCTGATCAAAGCTTCATGATAGTTACTATCATAAACTGGTTAATAAACCTTTTGGTTTTTTCCATTCCGGTTCCGGTTTTGGTTTTCAATAAATTCGCTTCAAGGTTCCAGTTCCGGTTCAGATTTTCCAAAAACTAAGGGTTAGGGTTTTTCGTATTTTTCAGTTCCATAAAGTATTTTTTTTATAAATTGTTACTTTGTGTATATGAACATACTAACATGAGAATTCACCAAGTAATAGCATTGATTAATGGTTATATACTGCAGGGATGGACAACTTTAACTAACTAGAGGGCCAAGTTTTGAAGGTTAAAATTATTGCGGGCCTAGATACTTTTTATATTTATAATTATTTTATTATTATTTTGAGAAACTAATTAATGTAATGCATATGATAAGAATGATGAGAACTAAGATCTTCTTTTAACATATGTTTTATTATTGATAACTTTGCCAAAATACTATATATCTAGCGATTATTACTAAATTCGAAGTGTATTAATAGTACTATACTAGTATATTTTTCAACGAAAAAATGTTTAAAGGACAACCTAAAATCATACTCTATATGTTCTGTTTTACTCCTACTGATCCTTAGTTCTTTACTTTCTCCAAATCTACCATTCACACACCCAGGACACTCTCCTATTAGCACTATATCATCTGCAATCATCATGCACCATAATATCACACCCTGTATATCCTTTGTTATTTTATCCGTTGCCGGGGAATAAAAAGTAAGGACTCTCAAAGCCGTACCCTGATGCACACTCCCACTCTGACCCAAAAAAATCGTCGGGTTTTTTAAACTCCTCCACTCTTACATTTGTCACACGTCTGAAATTATGTTCATATACACTTTTGGTAATCCTTTCTACATTAATACCCGATTCAATGTCTCCCTAGTAACCCTATCATAAGTTTTCTCTAGATCAATGAATATCACACACAATTTATTTCCTCGTCCTTTCTCTATATTTCTCTACAATCTATCTTACACAAAATATTGTCTCCATTATTGACCTCTCAGGTATAAACCCAAACTGATTTATAGTAACAATCGGCTCATTTATCTCACCCTTTTGACCTATCAAAAACCTCTATATCAGAGAATCCTTACTTTGTTCCTTCTGTGTCATTGTAAAACCAATACATTCATCGGCACGCTCAGAATCGTATAATGACCAAAAATTCAAATCTAAACAGTAATAAATCATTTAAATATTCAGGTATACCTACCTACATACATGGCTATCGCGAATATTGGTCAAATAATGAAATGTAACGAAATATAAAATTTGAATAACCTGAGGTCGGACGATTAATAAACGGACCGTTAACCCGATACTTGACGGTCTGTTAAAACAGTTTAACAAACGTCTATATGAAACGCTTTAATTTTAACAAGCCGTTAAATGAGCTGTTACTATTCAGTGTCGTGTGTTCGGAATACATTTAAGTGAATATACGAGACAATTAAACGCAGACCAAATATGTTGACAAATACTCTTAATTATTAAAGAATACCAAGTTCACTTTGTATTGCCATTGTTCCTAAAGTGTAAACGGCTTTTCTATCGCTTCAGTTCTCGAAATTTGAGGTGTATGGCTTGTGATTTTTTTCACTGTCATTGACAACTTGATCATCCATTTAATTTTGCATCCGATTCGTCGCCAATTACTATTTTTGTCGGGCCTGTATAAAAGGAAGTAAAAACTCTAATAAGTACAGGCGTTAAATCGGGGTGAGGGCGCAGGAGGACTCTGTCCGCTTACTTCTGCCGGTGCGGTTAAAAAAACCGTCCCCTTTAACCATTTCTCCGCGAGGTACGCCAGAACGCTCAAATTATAACCAAATATTAATCGATATAATTCAGAAACGAATTTCTCAATTATTACATGATTGTTGCATTTTTATCCTTGTTTTTGTTATTTAAGGAATACAAGTACAAAAAAAAAAAAACATTCAATTTATGTTCCATACCTAATCTCACCTTATATCGATAGTTATTACTTATTGTACATTATAACATATATTATATGATAATAATATTATATAATATAATAGATATATGTAAAATATATATGTTTTATGTACGTTTAACTTTTATGAATTTCTGTTATTTAATGTTAAAGATATGCATAATATACTAAAGAAATTACAATTCATGTTCCTATTTAAGTTCTTTATAACTGTTTTATTTTAAAATAACATAAAATTGAGCTTTATATATGTATATACGGCATATCGAATTTTCAACATGCTCATACCACTTTTAACCATGTATAATGCGTAAATTTGAATTTTTTTTTCTTGTACCATTCAAAGCTCTAAGAACATATTTTTATGAAATAATTCACTTTTATACTATATTAATTTATCTGTATGTGATTTTTTTTAGTTTTTTAGTTTTCTTATATTTAAAGCTGTCGGAAGAGTATACAAATTTGTACGAATAATATAACAATCGCTGGTATGAATTTGGACTCCAAATATAGGATAAAAATGTCAAATTTCGGGTTCTGGCGTCACGTGACGCTGGTACCCGCAACACAAAAGTCGATATTTAAGGGTTTGGGAAGGGTGAAAAAATTTGATGTTACAAATTTTCACAAATAATTTAACAATCGCTGGTATCAATTTTTAGTCAAATTTCCAGCACGCGGGTGCCAGCGTCACGTAACATCTATACATATAACTTTATATTATGAAAAAACGTATTCTATCTAAAAACATTGAATTTTTATAAAAACAAAATAATTTATTTCATAAAAATGTATTATTATTAGTGCATTAAATTTTACATAAAATAAATGAGGAATAAATTGTTCGTTATTCGGGGTTAAAAGTTGGGTGAAAAATTCTTGAAAAATTACTCGGTACTTATTAGTATCCACATATTATTATACATACAATGATGTATGGAACGCGATCAAAACTATATGGGGAACATTAGTTCTCCTTGGACTTTTTTTCCACTTTAAGCCCTGAATAGGTATAGGTACTATGAACGTTGTACTCGTTTAGATAACTTTGTGTGATTCAGGGGTGTATATTAGTTTTACATTGATTAGTTTTGCATTGATTAGTTTTACATTGATGTATTTATTTATTCATTATGTATGTAAAACATTATTAGGCGGAGAAAGTTGAACGGGAGTTTTATAATAAATGAAGCTTATAATATTTGAAGCCAAATAAATTCTAGTTTGTGCACAAGAAGTGGAATTTTTCACCATAGTTTTCTTTAGTGCAAAGAAAACGACGGAAAATGATTTTCGACAAGATACAAAATATTTACTATAACCCTTTTTAAAAGTTTCAAATAATTATAATAACAATCGTTTGATAAGAATTGTTACAGTAACCGACTTGAGAATTGTTTCCACCCCCCTCCCAAATGATCGGCATCCCTCGGGAGGGGGGGGGTTGCGCTCAATTGTCTGGACACCACATTTAATGAAAAAAAATATGCCGCAGAGTTCCGATTTGGAACATAGTATATATATATATATATATAACATGAGGAAGAAACCCCTTACCGATTCCAGTGTTTTAAATATTTTAAATCGTCGTTTTTGTTTTCTTCATTGAATTTATATATTATATTATATAGTTAAGGCGGCAAATGAGGTAGACAACAGGTCACTTACCCTGGCACCACAAGTTCACATATCATTCATAAAAAATATGTCACAAATTAGTAAGTAATTCGTAATTTTTTTTGTAATCACAAATCTGGAATTTGTAACTTATTTTTTACCCGTCAAAAACCGTTTTTTATTCCCGGGTCCCAGGATAAGGCAAACCCCAGCACCCGGTTTTTTAATAATTAACTTACAAACTTCAAACCGGTAAACAACAACATTTTTCTCGATGGTGGCGTCTGGTGTCTGGCGCAAGCCTGCGCCATAATTACCAAACCCGTCCAATAATTTGGTAACTGTGCTTGTCGTAGCTACCAAGAACCATCTTTGACTCATCTTCGACACGAATATAATGTGAAGGTGCAAGCCTTAGCGTGTTAGGGTTTGAGCAATAAGAGTATGGAAACCTGTTAATTATTTTATAGTTTCAGTTAAACGATTTAAATATCAATATTAATTAAATATACTAATTAATGGCTGCATAAAATCTACAATGTTGAGTGGGTTAATAGGGACGGAATAAATTAATAATAGATTGAAAACGGGTAATTTAATGGTAATAACAAAAATTTACGTTATGATAAGAACGCTACAAAAATCTGTTCCGACTGAAACATATAAATAAAAAATTGTTTGGGTAAACATATATAAGTAATCAATTTCATAATTTGATTAATTAAACAATGAAAATAATTATTGAAAAATAGTAAGACTGCTTGTTATTTAATATAATATATATATATATATTAGTGGATTAAAGTTATCAAAAAAATGTGTCGTTTATCGTTTATTATGTTGATTGTACAGTATTATGATGACAAAAAAAGTTAAAATATTTTTCGAGTGAATAAACTCGGTTGTTGTGCTAATGATTACTTAATAATAAATGATAACTACGTGTTAAACGAATAAGAATATTCTCAAATGATAAACTACATAAACAGTTATAGTATTGTGATTTTCTTGCGGTGATATATATCTCGACATACTATATGTAGTACCTAGTCGTAAGTATTTTATTAAAATGAAAACTGTTATTATTAGTCAAAATACGTAGAATATGTAACTATTATTTATGTGAAAAATATGGTATTAACATAAATTAAAATGACCTAAATATCAAATTTGTTATAATATTTTAACATAAAAGCGTGTCAACCAGATACTGAAATGGGTCTTTCTGTGAAATTTTTCCCAAACAAATTGGGTTATTTAAAGTATAAACTTTAAAATTGTTTGTAAATATACAATGATTGTATTGAAATATATTTGAAATTGAATAAGATTGCTCTCATATAAATGACGTTGCACATTAAATTGTCAAAATAAAAAAAAGCCTACAATATTATATATATAGTTATATAATATAATATTTTAGTCATCTATGTAAAAAAAAATCCTTTTAGAACATAGTATAATGATTTAATGTGAATAAACATAAAAATAATATTATTAAACATAATATTTCAACAGAAGTGTGCGCGGAAAATGTTTATAGATTTTAGTTTTAGTTTTTGTTCACGTAACAATATTGGTTTACGCAAAACTGTGAATAAATTGAATATTTTTTAGCCTAAGAGGATAGAGAACACTATAATATACTACACATTTTTCTTAAGATATTTGTTTATAGACAATACTAAGAACTAAAAATAAAAAATGTACATTAAAATTTAACAATTTTAAAATATTTGAATTATATTTTAAAAGTAATTCAAAAGTGGTCCTATGCCGATAAAAAATATTATTTCCACGTTATTTGTTAAAAAATTATTTTGTGCGAATCCACAACAATATTGCACATTATATATTACTAATACCTATATAATATATTAGTTATAATAGAATGTCCAAAATTGTTTTTAATTCTATGTACCTAATATAGAATTTTATTTTTGATATTATAGCGATTCATATTATTGATAATGGACTCTACTCGATAATTGTATATCGTTGCATAAAAAAATTATTTAAAAACTGAATAGTGTTCACAAATTAATAGTTTAAATTTTTGATATTGAAAAAATAAAAAGCTACATCACAGTGTACATAAGTTCTCCTCGATTGGCTGTATAAAAATTTTATCGTATTGCAGTATTTATTGATTGATTATGTTTTCCATCACCGCACTCAAATTACAGATGGATTACGTCCTCTTAAGATGCCATGGATTAATATAAATTAGGCTGTGTTATCATTTAATTTAATTCATATGCATTATTGATGATAATATTATCTTATTATAAACCACCATCATTTTTGTTATTTAGGACAAATTTATTTATTTATTTAAACATGGGATTTACTGTATTACATCAGTTGTATATTAATTACCGAAAAAATATCACTACTAGAGTATACAATATATATATATATATATTATTGTTTTCTATAATATGATACATAAAGATTAATTTTGTTAACTATATATTTACAGATTAAATGAAATAAATGAAATTAATGAGGTCAAAACTAGTTTTTTTTTTATCAAATACTGTGATAACATAACAATATACATTATTTGAATATTAACACTGTAAACTACTAGATTTTTAAATAAAATTTCGTTTAAAATACTTATATTATACATTATACATACTAGGTATATATATAGGGTGTAACAAGAAAAACCGACAATTTTCCAATGAAAAACGAACGTTGGTAAAAATATTGTAACAAAAAATGTAATGTCAAAAATGAATGCTGTATTATATGCCATATTTTAGGAATAAATAACAATTTATTTAATAACAAAAATATTTTTTTCAAAAACGACATCATGCAGATATGACGTGCATCCTTTATTCTGACTAAAATGTATCCTGCATCATGTTGTAGATACAGATGTATATAGTTTTTTCAACATCTCGATTGGATTTCTTCTTGAATATTGCATTTTTTTTTTTTGAAATATTATTGGATAATTAACGGTCGAATGCAATAGACTCTTTTATAAACATATTTTTAAGGTAGTCCTATAAGAAGAAGTCACTTACAAATAAATCTAACAATCTTGGAGGCAATCAAATGTCAACCTTTCTCTAGATCATCCTGTTAGCGGACAGTTTATGATGGAATATTTTCATGCTCATAATCTGAAAATTTTACCACAAATTAAAAACTTATTCTGGCTTTAACAAGACGGTTCTACATTTCATTCGATACGAATAGCAATGGTAACCGGGTAATCTGAACAAAACATGACATTGAATGGTCTTCAAGATCTCCAGATTTATTCTTATGGGACCATCTTAAGAGCTCGACCTATGAAAATAATTTCTCAACAACAATCCATAAACCGAAAAACAGTATTCATGAAGAAATCTGTAACGTTCCGGTGGAGGGGTTACAATGGAGCGATGTGCTGGTTGCACGACAGAGTGCACGAATGCAGCGAGCGCTAATCTGCGTGATGTATTTTGAAAATAAAAATTAATTTTTTATTACTAATCCATAAACGCTATATATTATTGTACGCATTACTGACATTAAATTTTACCCTAGTTTATCTTTCATTAGAAAAGGTGTTTCGAGAACACCTTGAAAACCGAACGTATAGTGTCCTCTTAAACAGGACTTTTTTTGATTGCAATGTTATAATTTTTGCTGTCGATCAACTGCCGATGCTGTCGGTTAGCTCCTGGTGGATCTGTTCACGACTCTTGTTGTTGGTCTCGGGCACGTAAAACAGTATGAACACGAACCCGACTGCAGAGTATATGGCGAAAGAACACCACAGCGACACCGGGTTCTTCTCGACGAGTATCTTGAACGATTTCATGATGAGGAACGACAGGAACCAGGAGAAGGACGCTATGACGGACTGCAGGCGATCACAGTACTTGGTCGGCACCAGCTCGGTGCTTATGAACCACGGGATGGGCCCCAGACCCAACCGGAAGGCGGATATAAATGTGCACAGGAAGAATAATACTGACATTCTCCACGGCGAGCCGGCGAGCGTCCCTGCAAAAAAAAAAATCACAGGGTAAGACTAATTCGTGACAATGTGGATTGGATGAATGATTGATCATGGATCAATGTGCTTATAAAAAATGAGAATTTCGAAATCAGGTGTTGGAGAGGACGGTTGAAAATATCATATACGGCAGGGATTGGCAACTGGCGGCCAGCCGTCCTTTTTTATCCGGCCCGTACTGTCTTTCATCGAAAATTTAACTACAATTTACTTCAAATATAGTAAAAGTGGCTACGTAAATTGTATCTTTGAGACAATTTTAATAACAAAACATATATTAAACTTAGATATTAGTTCTTATCATAGACATAAAAATAAAATATATATTAATAAATTTGTTTCATGTAATAATAAAAAATACAAATTTATATCTGGCCCGCAATCATATTAAGTTTCAAAATTTGACCCTTTAGTTACTTTGAGTTACCCATCCCTGATTCACGGTATTGTAAGACCGACGAAAGTGTTTTATTTCTGGAATAAACGAGGATGAATCTTTATCACAATATCAGAAACAATAATTGCCAATTAGAAAGAAAGATGATATAAAGTATACAACACGTGGGTATGGAACATAATATATAATAGAAGGACGAGTTGAAGGTAGACCAGGAAGAGTAAGATCAAGACAACATTCTATTAAACAGATCACGATCTTTGTTGAACATGAAAATTCCCACAAAAAATAGACGAAAATAGCTATACAAGTGATAGAATGATAAAACATGTCATTGGACCGATCTTAAGTGTTAAGGTTGAATAAAAAAAAAAAAAAAAATGCAAATAACTATGTTCTAATATAATACAATACATCCCATTAAATGTACAATTTTTAATATTATATATTATCAACTAGCAAGACAGAGGTGACATAGGTGCACATAATGTTGATTAGAAACGGTTCAAGAGCCAAAGATCCGGATTCGAAAAAACTATAAATTTAAACACGCAAATCAATTTGTATTTGTATTCATATAGTCGCTAAATTAATATGACTTTCTCGCATTTAAAACATCTCCACATTGTCACGGTGAACACTGTAAATTTCCTATCGGCGTTTCAATACGATGACGAGTTATTCAATTGAATTTTCATACGAATTTGTACGCGACATGCACAGAAAAAATGGTATACCTTTTTCCGATAAACTAAAGTAAACGGTCAAGAGAACGAGGCACGCAGTGAGGACTGCGGACGAAATCAGTAGTAGAGTCCTTCGTCCGATTCTATCGACGAGCAGATACGACACTCCGGAAGCGGCCAACTGGAACGTGCCGACCACGATGCACGCCGTGCTCGGATTGATGGTGGCCCCGGACAGTTTGAACAGCGTGGGCGAATATTGTATTACGCCGCCGGCGCCGGACAGCCTTTGGATGAGGACCAGGCCGAAAGACACGATCAAAACTCTCGCTAAATATCGTCTGAAACCGTTTACATGTCCTTGTAAGATAAACAAAAATAAATAAACACAATGATTTGAAATTTCGTTGTACAGAATATGTAGGCAATATGTAAATGATGAACATGGCGCGTCGTTTGGTGCGCACATTTTTTAAATCGCATTTTTCTACATAGCAAAAGGCACATTTTCATATCCAAAAACCGACTCTATATGGGTGAATCATCGCACGACAGGACAAACGAGAAAAATAATTGAAACTAACTTTTTTTCCCCTCCTATTTGGTTGTTATCGGCTATACTCTTTCCCCGGAACCCTTCCTAGCCATTACCTCGGTAGAAGGCCAGTATACTCATATATAGTGGGCTCTATCCCCTCGAGGTTGCCGTTTCAGCATACAACAAAATTTAGCTTAACTATAGTATCATGAAATTCTATCTACGTTCACTATCCATTTCTTATAACCCACTCCTCCACTTGTCGTTGTCTTTCCTCCGTTTCATTGGTGGCCATAATCTATCGGATCATACTGATGAAAACATTTTGATGAATTGTGGCCTGGTTGAGGCCACAATTCTCACACTTTCATCTTCTGGAAATAGATCCAAATGGGGTCCGCACAGTAAATCTTCCGCGTTCTTCGCACGAGATGCGTGTCTGATCATCGTGTCTTTCCTGTTTTCCTTCAAATGTGAACAAATAAAAATTGTATGTTCTGCCGAGTCTCTGGGCAGTAGGCACACTTTGGGTCCAGCGTCCTGCTCTTCCCAAAAAAGTATTCCTAAGAACAACTGTGTCTTGTGAGTCATCGAGCCAGGTGATAAGGGATTGATATCTGGTTTAGGCGTGAAATCCATTACCGAATGTTTGATAACAGTTTCTTAGTCTATGATGCTTTTGTTATGTTTGTTCACCTGACTTGCCAGATTCTTATCATGAATTTTCTCTCAATATTTTTGCCTCTTTAATGGTTAGTAGATCTACAGGTAGTGTACCTACCAGCAGGATGGACGTCATATTCTATCTAGTTTATACGTTACTAATGAAAAAGTTCTTCTATCTTATATGTTAATTATATTTTTGTTGAATATTCAAATCTAAAGAAATTGTCCTCAATAACATTATTTTTTCTATTTTTGTTCATATTGTAAATTATGACCAACAATATTGATACAGCATCCAAACAAGTGGAAATGTGTCTAAAATTTCGTATCAATATGTATAGTATTTTTTTTATTATTTATTTGTTTATTTATTGACGGAGAAAAAATAACTCCATTTACAAAATAATCTCTATAAAATACATTGTGTAGCACTAAGATTTGCATTAAAATTCGATAGCTAGTATAAATTAACATTAAAAATCCAATTTTCATAAATATAACAAAATACAAACATAAAGTAACATATTTTTATAAAATGTAATATACAATCACCTAAAATTTACTCCAGTAGTATTTCCTATGGCCATCAATATATCAGCAGAAGGAAATCGTAAGTAATTCTTAGAAATATTATTAATTAAAAAACAGTCAGTATTCCTAGTAGATTTAATATTAATTCGAAAATTTAATTGTGACAACAAATAAGGACAATCTATGGAGTTATTTAATAGTTTTGATAAAAATGTATAGTGGAGGTAATCTCTTCTTTTGTTTAATGATTCTAAATTAAAATATGTTAATAAACCATTATACTTAGTATGTCGTGGGCGTTCAACTTTGAATTTAAATGATAAAAAACGAAGAAAACGATTTTGAACTGCTTCGAGATCTTGAGTCGTACACATTTTATCTGAGAACCAAATAAGAGAAGCGTATTCTAATTGTGATCTTACAAATGCAAAATATAAATTTCTTAAAGTATCGTATTTATTAAAATTAGAATATGTACGAGTAATAAAACCTAAATATAAGAAGGCTTTATTTGTAATTTTCTCAATACGACTGTTGAAACATAGCTTAGAGTCAAAAGTAATACTTAGGTCGACAAATGACTTAACTGGTTCCATAGAGATATTATTTAGTTTATAATCATAATTAATACTAGTTTTTTTGATACTGAAAGTTAATACTTTGCATTTGTTTATGTTAAGGCATAATCCATTTAAAATATTGTAGGGAGATGTTTACGACGTACCAGTATAATATTTTTGAAAAATTTGTTTTTAGTTTCTTTTAATTAAATATACTTATGGATTTAAAATAATAGTGACTTGAAAGTTTACAAAATTATTCATAATAATACTAAAGAAAAATATTTACGTAATATATTTATAAAATATTTTAAAACGAATCTTCTTCTTCGTCTTCTCTCTCAACTATTTGGGGTCAGCCATCCTAGTCCCAACCTTCCACTTATCTCTATCTCCCGCATCTTCTTCATTTACTCCCTCCCCCTCTTTCCTCATATTACTATCCATCACATCCCTTTACCTCTTTTTCAGTATTCCTTTCCCCTCTTTCCATCAACTTGCATTTTCTTTACTAATCTTACTACCTCAGTCTCTTCTTTTCTTAATATATATCCGAGCCATCTTAATCTATTCTCCTTCATTTTTTCAACTATCGAAGCTATCCTTATCCTATCTCTTACACATTCCTTATTATATCCTCTTCAGTTACTCTACTCATCCACCTTACTATTCCCATCTCCGTTACTCTCATTCTCTATTCTATCTTCCTATCTATTGCCCAATATTGTATTCCATACACCATTGCAGAACTCACCACTCCCTTATAAAATTTAACTTTTAATCTAATAGGGATTCTTTATCACACAGAATAACTGACGCTTCTCTCCACTTCGTCCATCCACACTTAATCCTGTGTTTCATATCCTCTTCGAAACCCCCATCTTTCTGTACAACGGACCCTAAATACTTGAACCTCTCCACTTCTCCCACCACATCCCCACTTAACTTTATTTCTAGCCTTTCCCTATTCCCTCTGTGTTTCCTTTCACCAAAATCATACTTAATGTACTCAACGTATGTATATATAAACCCATATTTTGTGCGTCATTGACCCCGACACTTCATTCCTTCACGCTTAATCCTGTATTTCCTATCCACTTCGAAACCCTCATTTTTCTGTACAACGGAACCCAAATACTTGAACTCTCAATTTCTCCTACTACATCCCCACTCAACATTATTAATTATAACTAATTAGTCTTTCTCTACTCCCTCTGTATTCCCTTTTACCAAAATCATACTCTATATTCTGTTTACTTCTACTAATCCTTAGTCCTTTACTTTCTAAGTTTCCTTCCACTCTTTAAGTCTAGCATTCACTTCTTCAGTATTCTCTCCTATCAGTACTAAGTTATCTACAAAATATTTTAAAACGCATATAATATTATAGTCGATTACTTCTAGAAATTTAGGAAATGCAGTGTGTATCATATCACGTGTCATTTTACGATTATTATTTTTTGGTTATTTACACGTAATTTAAAAAATTTATTATACTTTTAATATTTATGGTTGTGGCTTAGATTTTTTGTGCAAAGTACCACAAATGACCTATAAAACAGTTAAATAAGGTGCAGTGTTATTTGTTCAATAATCAATGGGCAGACTATGTCACACAAACGTATATATAAGTTTAATGGTTTATTGCGTTAATATTGCTAATTTCCGCATAGATTACGAACATTTTTACTATATTTCATATTATATATGATCAGCCTCTATTTTTAGATATAATAGATAGCTAACGAGAAATTTAGCTAATAAAGTTATAAAATACTTAAAATTATCAAACTACAATTGGACTAAAATTGTTTGTGTAACTGAAAATAATTTTTATTGAGAAGAATATAATGAAGAACTAGTAATGACTAAATTAGCATAAATTAATATTTATAAGCTATTGTGAATTGGTGCCAAATTCAATATCAAGTATATGTGTAATATTGTGTATATATATTTACCTATGAAATTTCCAGAAAAGTATTTCATTTTTAAGTATTCTACTTCAGAATATGACATTTAAAATAAGTACATGAGTATGTATACTATAAAAATGAAGTATGCTCAATAAATTTTAAATATACAAAATTTAATTAATTAAAATGTATAAAAAAAAATTAATTAATTAATTATTATTTTTTTATTATTAATCATTATTAATTAATTAATTAATTTAATTAATATTTAATTAATATTAAATAATAAAAAAAAATTAACAGACATATATATATTAAAAAAAAAAGATGATCAGTAAAATATGGAAGTACTTCGTTCGTTGGGTAGGATATTGGTGGTGGATGCATTGACCTTGAAACCATTTCTTTCAATAAAATAGTTCTGAGTGAAACTTCGATGTATATAGCACGAGTATTACTAATGGCATTTATATGGGTAGTAAAAAAAAAAAAAACGTCATAAAAAATGTTTTGACTCAAAAAAGTGTACAAATACATAAAAAAAATAAAACACATCATTGTAAAACCAATACATTCATCGCTATGCTCAGAATCTAAAATTATGTATTGTATGTTCTATAAAAATCGCCAAATTAAAAATAATCCTGGTGATAACAATAAATAGGTAATGTAATGAAAAATTATAAGTTTTACTTGTTTTCGGCACTCATCTTTCCATCATTTCTTAACGATTCTTTATCGCTCCATTGCGATCTTTCCATTCTCTCGAACTCATTTTTAATGTCGTATCGTTTACCTCGTAGCCATCTATAATAAAAAATTAACATAATATTAAAAAACCTATACATACAATTTTAAAAACATAAGAAAATCACTAACAATGTCTCAGATATAGTCTTTTCCTAAGACCTATCCACGTGTAAATTGATTTAAGCTAAACCGAAAGCGTTTTTTTCACCAATATTTCATTTATCTTGTACAATTGTTATATTAGCCTGTTGGTTAATCTCGTTTTCCGAGTTTTGTTTTTATACGATTCAAATAAATATACAGCTACAGTGATTTATTTAAGGAGGGCTAAGGAGAGGGACAATCGTCCTGGACTGAACATTTTTACTGGTGGCTCTGAACAAATTTCATGAAATTTGTTTATGCATAAAACACTGTACAATATACAATTATCTCTTATGAAAAGACGATCCCAAAACGGCAAATAAGCCAAAATATAAAATATTATCATTATTATTTTTTTCGCGAGACCACTAATTAAGAATGAATACATCATTCATAAATAATGTATAAATAATGTTTTATATTTCGTAGTCCGAGTTCTCGTAAACTCTTTCATACTTTATTTGAAATTGTATACGCAAAACATGTAATAATATGTTATAACTTTATCACGATCTTAGCACTCGCAATTCCGAATTTATTAAGGAAATACTATGTTTAATCCATAAGACATAGCATACACAATGTCCCTGACCGAACTTGAATTATTCGATACAAAGTATGAATATGAATAAATTAATAAAAAGTATGTATAAAGTATTCTGAGTAGACGTGACATATTATATAGATATGGAATGACACAAGACTTAAAGGTGGATTTTGCATTAATTAATAGATATATTGTCGTTTAAAATGCATGTTTCAATAATACGATTATACGATTTATACGCGATTCGAGTAATTTTGATAGTAAGTTTCGAAATCCTAATAAATCAAACTATACTGTTTTATAATATAATTTTGTTTTTGTCCTACATAATATTTTAAGATGTAATTTTTAAATACTTACACCAGTCTTGTAAATATTTTGTTTGGCAATAAGTTTATTATTTTATAGTTTAGCTACAATACATAATCAACTTTTAGAAATAATCGAAATATTTTAATAAAGTGTTTATTGATTAATTTGTTATAGTATTTTTAAGATTATTTTGGTACTTTTAAAACTGAAAATCGAAAAATATGCTTATAAGTTGGACGATAATTGTGAGAGAGTGTACAAGTCATTTTTAGCCATAATCATATTAGATATTATTTTTATAGAAAACTTCAATGTCGCATCGTACGGTACCACTAAAAAATTACCTATTTATGATACTTATCGGGTTAGTCCAATGTTTGGTTAAATGTATGTAACTAAAAGAAAAATCATATACGTAAATATATGTTTTTGAAATGGAGGAGCACAAGTAAACAGATTTGTACAGCCCATGTATTGTATGATTTTTTCCCAACTGTTATTGAAATTTTAAAAAGAATTGAAAAATTATTATTTTAGTCGTTTGAGCTTTTTTAAGTAAGTAACCAACTTCATGCAGTCCCTCTTCATGTCGTTCAATTTACACTAAAAGTATTATTTATATACTTTTAAAATTTATTGAAATAATTTATTAAATCGTTGAATTTTCATTTTTAAAAAAATTTCTTAAAAATTGCACAAAGAGAATACCTTCAAAATGGTTGGTGTGGTGTACCCTTAAGAGAACGTCAAGGTTTTAAAGCAATTTAAAATACATTTTTTTAAAAAATGAAAAGTTTAAAAATATTTAAATATATTTTTAAAGTAATTAAAAAATAGCCTTGTTATCTTATTTTATTGTCGCATAATCTCGATATTTGTCGAAAAAATACCTTTATTACGCATTTTTCATTTTCATTAACTTGAAAATATCATAAAAAGATGAAATTAAAATTATTATCATACAGAACAAAAATATTGTCTAGGGTCATGCGTAGCTGATTTTTGAGATGTGCATTTTTACACGTGTCACGAGTGGCTGAAAAACCAGTTTGTTTTATTGTTTTTATATTTTTTTTTAAATATTGAAAAAATGAATACGTCAAAAATAAATAAAATGCTGCACAGGGAACTAGATAATTTGCTATGATATGGTAATTTTTTTTCGTATTTCTAACGTGCTTGCCAGTTGATAAAACGAGAAATGCTAATGAAAGCTACCCACACGTTTGTTGTCTCTGTGCATAGGTTAGGTACACATAACACAACAAATGTACGTACCGAATTTAAAAAAGTTTAAAAAAAAAAAAAAAAACTTTCCACGCTACGGCACAGTGTACTTTCTCCTCCAGGTATTCGACAATGGGTAAATTTCCTGAAATATTAATCATAAATGGAGCGTGCCCTTAATGCGGTAGAGCTACCGTATAATGTACGTATAATTGTTGGCTCACTTTAACCCAGTCGCCGCCTGTTCGTACCGGCCCACTCTGAACAGATGGACGGGCGACTCGGGCATCTGCCCGAACAGCAGGACGAACGCCAGCGGCACGAGGGCGCAGGCCACGCAGAACTGGCGCAGGCTGCTCAGCGCCGCCCTGGCCACGTACGCGTACAGTATGCCGGCGCACAGCATAAAGTCGAGGAACACGCCGGTGCGGCCGCGCAGGACGTCCGACGACACGTCACTGGCGTACAACGGCACGGCCACGGTGGTCGCGCCCAACGATATTCCGCACAAAAACCGTCCGAGGCACTCCAACGGCAGCTAAAAATGTAAAAACACCGTACGAAAAATATTATGGACGACCACGTCGATTTATTTTTCACCGTTTCTCTATTATATATATATACAAAAAAACGGATCAAACGGATTGTGAAAATATAAATTTTTATTTTTTCATTTTACGAAATATTTTCTGTATATGTAGGTACCCGTCATTGTATTATATTATAAATAGGTATAGCGATTGGGATTGGATTCGAAAGAAATTATGATTTATATAGGGTGCGACCCTCCAGAGTTCACAAAGTGTATATGAAAATAGATGAAGATATATGAAAAACAATTTTTTTTTTTTTTTTTTTTTTTATATTCATAAAAAGCGTATTATATAAGGTTTTTTTTAATTATTAAAAAATGAGATCGCCCGAATGATGTCCTCGACTCCGTATGTGCGTTCTGGAAAGTTTTCCATCGCGGCGATTTCTTCACGGATGGCCTCCCCGAGTTTTTCGAGGGTTCGAGGACGATGTTGAGAAAAACCGTCAGCTCTGAGGTACCCCCCCCCCTCACCACAATACGAAAATGTCACAAAATCAGGGGATCGGGGAGGCCGTGCAACGTAAGAATCTCGTAAGAAGTTCAGACGACCGTGAAACATTTCTCGCAAAATTAAGTTTTTAAACATCGTTCTCGAACCTTTTTAATGAACTCGAGGAGGCCATCGGTGAAAAAACTGCTGGAATTCCACCCGGTGAAGCTGGCGAGAGTGATGGAAAACTTTCAAGAACGATTCCACGTAGGTATACGCATATGCGTATAATTTTTATTTGATTATTATATAATTTTAAATTTTTTAAAACTAAAAAAAAAAACTTATATAATATACTGTCTATGAATAAGTAAAAAAAAGTTCATATCGTGTACCTACCGTTTATTTAAAATCACCTCGGAAATGTGGGCGTCAATTACGCCACTACTAGGTACACTGGGATAAGTCTGGTAACTAACGATTAATAGGTATTTTTGGTATTTTTAAGGAGTAAAAAAAAAGCGAGATTCCAATAAACCGAAAACGATTTTATTTTATTGTTTTGTCTTTCCTGCGAAATAATGTTTTTGAGTTTTTTGTCGTTAGTCTGTCGCCAAAAAAAAAAAAATAATGAAAATATTTTGAAATAACAAATTTACAAAATTTTGTAGACAATAAACAATCCGGAAAATACCGTATGCCCGTGTCCCATATTCTGTAATATTGCGGTTTATGTCGAATGGCAAGATCGACTAAAACATTATCGTAATGCCGATGATAGTGAACGAGATAGGTAATGTGGTATTCAGTAAAATGAAAAATGATGTTAAGCGTTTATTGTTTTTAGAATTCATAATAAATGTTCTGTAGACGAATACATAAATATGGTTGGCCACGTAATCTAGGAAATCTAGAATTCGTAAGATATTAGGAAAACCGTTCGATGATCATTTACCGTTCGTTTTATTTTCCTCTCGGATTTTGAGAGAGACGACTAGCTAGTATAAATATCGGTCAAGACTTAGGAGACCGATGTGTTATATATCGCATTGATAAGTGTATGTTAATTTATTTCTGGAAAACGTTTTTCAGTCTACGGATATGAGTACCTAATATTGGTATATAATTTCGAAAATAATTTATGGAAATTTTACAATAATAAAAAAAAAAAAGCACTTAAGAACTCAAGACATTACAATAACAAGACAACAATAATTATTATTATCTTAGCATAAATTATATACACAAATTTAAATAGTTTAACAATATTTACACGTTGTGTATTAATGAAATAATCGATACTATAAGTATTACTATTATATTACATAATTACTTGATAATATGCGTTGGGGACAATATTACTTACGTATGTATGTGCATATAAATCGGTAGTACGTATAGTGAGCTCGTAAATCATGTTATTATATGATTACTGAAAAAATTATCTAAATGGCTAAAAAACGGGCGAGACAAAAAATTCGATAAATAAAAACGACCACGTTCGATGATACTATTATTAGATAAATTCGCCAAAATACACAGGGGCATGGCGAAATCAAATTTTAGCAAGGTCAAAAACCGTTTTAACCGACTGATAAATGAAGAAAAGGCCATGCACCTTGAAAGCCCATACTACACTAGATCGACATTGGTTGATCAACAAATTATATGTAGAGTCGATCGAATTGTCGAAAATGAATTTGCTCTTACACAGCTGGATCGAAATTTACGTTCAACACATTTGCATTTATCACGAGTGTAGATAAAAAATTGGCATTATAATAATAATATATATTAAGGGGCTTCGACACCGGCCGTTTTTAAGGAGTTCAGTATAGGCAATTTCTAAGTAATTTTAGGAAAAATAAAAATCTAACAATTTAAAAATATTTAAGTACATTTTAAAATTAATCTAAAAATATCCTCATACCCATACTACTTTTCATTGCTATGTAATCACGGTATTTTCTAATAAA